>JAWQRP010002836.1:0-14598 GCA_033557875.1 Quadriops clusia | reverse complement strand
GAGGAATAATCATATGATCACGCCAGGCTCTTACGAGATAAAAACATAAAACTTTGATTTTTATTTCTTTGGGGTGGAAACAGAATCCCAAGAGCCTGTTTTACATACGAGCAAATGAAAAACCTGTGGCCAAAATTTCTTTGTACGTAGGATAAGTGTTGACCAACCTTGTGTGATATCAAATTATAATAAGTATATTCTCAATAGAAAACTTCAATTATCACACCTATGCATAAGAAAGGAGATAAAACTCAATTCAACAACTACAGACCATTAGAAAACACATCAAACATGACAAAGGTAGTTGAAAAAGTTATTTTGTTGTTGCATACTATGGATACGTCTACTCAACATTAAAGTATGGAATACCTTTCTGGGGTGATGCAACGAATGCCACCCGTATATTCCTACTCAAAAAAAAAAGTCTCAGAAATGTTTTTTTATTAAAACAAAGAGTTTCATGCAGAGAATATTTCATGGAATACAACATATTCATGGAATACACCATACTCACTTTACCTTGTATGTTTATTTTTCACAACCCTAATGTTATGTCACACAGAGTCCGTTGTACCTTTTGGTCAAACTTCACGGTTGACGGACTTAGAGCACCCATTGAAGACTTAATTGCCTACGTCAACGTGAAAAGGTAATATGCACAATAAAAAAAGACTCCAATGGCATGTGGAACAGAGTAAGTCGAGGGATGCATGACTAAGGGGAAACTTAGGTGTTATTATGAGACCTCCGGGTACCATGCGGCGACCCTCGGTATCACTAGCCTTCCTGATGCTGGTGGGAGTATATATAGGGACAAGCAAAAGAAAACGGACAAAGGAGTGGACGACTAAAACGTCAAAGGAAAGGCAAAAGGTAACCTCCACGAAGGACCGGAGAGGCCAATGTTGTTCCAAGAGGATGATCTCCTCAGAAAGACCAACGGGGAACTGATTCGTTCAGCCGAGCAGATAAAGAGGCTGAAGTACCTCATGAAGAAAGATAATCTATCGTTCCAAGAGCCAAATGTATACAAATGAGAAAATTCTCAATCCGAGTGAAGTAGTACTCAAAAATATGCACTCTACTGAGAACATCGAAATAATAAAAAAATTAAAAATCGATAAACACGGCCACAGTGTTGCCAGCGTATACAACGTCAAAAGGAGAGGTACTAAAGACTCACCCTACTCTTTTTGAACCCCCTCACAAAAGACCAGAGTGTACAAATTGTCAAAGATGTGGCCACACAAAAGACTTTTGTAACCACCTTCCCAGGCAACACCAGACGTTGCGGCGAAATGCATGAAAATGTTGTAATTGTCGGGGCCGGAATGTCCAGTGAATGTCGCCTGAATATCGAAATGAAGCACAGCTCAATGTTAAATGTGCAGAGTGCTAACATCTGACAGTGAGTACTTCTGAAGAAAAGTTAAAACTGCCTCAATGTGTCGACGTCATCTTACCATAAAAGAATTAGCAGATATTGTAAAAAAACCGAATAGCAGTTCGGTTAAATGGAAGACCAGAATTACCATTTAAGGAGCACTGTTTTGTGTCAGAAAACAAATTTCTCTTTAGTTACCGGATTTTCATTGGACTGCATGCGCATTGAACAAAAACGATTAAGATATATGTACTTTTTCTCTTTATTGTTTTAAGTTTCAATAAATTTTAGATGATGACGACAGGTTAAAAGACGTCTTAGGAAATGGTGTTAGAGTACCACACACCCAAATGATAAAGTCGCTCTAAACAAAGCAACCAAGGAACTAAAGAAAATACTGTGTGACAAACAAAAAAGCATTACTTATAACAAAACATAAAGGAACCATTAACTTCTATTCGAAGTTCTGAGGAAAAGGAACCACAAGCACTAGGCAAGTCCTCGTTTGATGATATCTGCAATAGTTCAGAACTTAAATGTAAATCAATATCGCCAAAGCTTGATAAATATCAAGGCTTAGAGTCCAGTGAAATTATTTCCTCATCACCTCAAGATAAAAATCTTGATGATAAACAACTGCCAGTTAGGATATCGACAAGGGGATAAAATGTTGTTTTATATTTGATTATTAAAGTAAGAATGAATAATGAATACAGAATTGCTTACGTATTACAATGTTTCATACACTCAACAGAAAGTACATTCCGATTTCCTGGCGAAGACGGAGATGTCATGACCGTGAATTGGCATTATCCTTGGAGGGGGGGTTCAATCTAAAAACCGAGTGTTTTATTTTCTGATTCTACAGTCCGTAAACCAAAATCTACAACAACCAATTCTATATAATATAATTTTGTTTGGTCAATTGTAAAAAATAATATATTTTGTTTTGTATTTTGTGGTAACTAGTTGCACACCAACATGCAACATGACAAAGTTAAGCGTATCAACTAATGGTACGACTACCCAGCAAGATTTAACCTAGTGCGTAAACATTTGCAGTAAAAACCATATCCACCTCTATGCAGCAAAGGGGACCCACAGCAGAAAATGAATCCTACATTAATCCGACAAGTTCAAACAGGTTTGATCTATGCGCAAGCGGTCATTAGCATGGTACCACAGATACCAAACATTGCAGGCAGTCAAGCATTTCCTGGAAACACTCATTGGAGGTACATCAATATGAATAAAAAATAACCATTTCGAAAGTAACGGTAAGTTTAAAATCATAGGGAAGGGTTCCCAAAAGACCCCTCGAAGATGTTGAGATGAAGACAAACGAGGGGTCATCTAAGGAATCTCTTCCTTCACCTCCAAAAGAAAGCGAAGGCAAGGGAAGAGACCGACTAAAGGAACCTCGATTGCCCTAAACAATCATATCGTTTAAAACAATCTGGACATTGCCTTGGTGCAAGAATCATGACTTATCCAGGGCAAAGTGAAGGAGCTTAAGAGTATGTACCAGTTATAGGGTCAACACAGATCCGTCATGGATGAATATTAGAACCTACATCATAACAAAAATCAACGTCTTAATACTGCCACCATGGGTCAGGTGTCTGATGAGCGGGGAGTAAGTAGATCCGAAGGATTAGTTTTACTAAATGTCTTGTTTAAATAGATTGTAATAAAGAGATTGTAAAAAATAATCACTCTCCAGTAGGGATACCATGGGGCACCCCGTTGTATTATGAATCGAAGCAGCGCATAGGTGATAATACGCTTCTGTACTCGTGGCAACGTTATGGATCCATTAGTCACAAAACAAAAACAAATAAGTCAGCAAAAGCAAAATTCCCAGTGAGACCTCCCAGAGAGAGCAAGCTGTCGGGCGGTCCTCAGGAAACGACTATGAATGTACACCGAGAAAGACATTCTCTGAGACCGCCAGATGAACTTTTAGAAAAGAGTAAAAGGAGCAGGAGAGACCTTCGGGCCAATCTCCCACTCAAGCTGCTAAGAAGTCTTCGGGCAAAGTTCAGGACAGATCCAAAGGAACGTAGAGTAGTACCAAGAGGAACTGAGCTGAAGATGTCGCCCCTAAAGTCATCAAACTCCACACAGAATGACCGAAAATTGAAGGCGAACGCTCATTCATGTTGGCGAATACTGATAACATAACTCGGCGACACAACCATCTGATTAGTTCGGAAATGATGGTCCCGCAGTTCGGGTCAGAGTAATTAGGATTTACTGGTTGCAAATGTAAAGCAGATATGCATTTTCTCATAATTACTCTGCATATCAAGATCCCCTAGTAAAGACAGTGCATGGACGAAATGAAGGGATAGGAGGGGTGACAGTTACCGTTAAATTTTGAATTTAAACGTGATTGGGGTGTCCATTCAAGAAGGCTCTTGAATCGATTAAAAGGCGGTTTGGTTCGTACGTCATTCGGCAGACTCTCCCCACAGGACAGAACCTGCATACAAACACCCCCTATTACAAGAAACTCCACGAGGCGAATAACGACAACCAATTCGACTAAGAAAGCAATTAAATAAAAATAATCTTAAAACATCAAGTAATTTATGTGCTGTGTGATAAAAAGAAGAACAAAACTGCTGCATATCGTTTTCATATTTGACACTGCGTCTGATGATGGGGTGAGATTGTAACCCCGAAACATGTAACGCAAAGGAGGAAAAATAAAGATTGCGAGAAAAAATTACACACCTTAGTGATTGTATCCCTACATAACATAACCCCCTATTACTTTCGTATGCGAATTTTGATTGAAACGAATCACTAGTCCCTCTGGTAAAGTAAATGTCTAAATCACAGTGCCTGTTCAACAGATTTCAATTTTTGAAAAATGAAGTGCAGAATTCTTACTTTGGAGGGCAGTAAGATGGCTTTAGAAGCCTAACCCACCGATCCCACCAATCAAAAAAAGCAATAACGGAGAAAAATGCTGTTCTCCAAAAACTTGAATTACGTCACGTAACATGTAAAGGAAGTCGCCGAAAACACATGCAACGACTCTTTTCCTTTCGGTCAGAATGACTAATCCTAATCATAGGCACTTTCGCAGAGAATGCCGCAACAATAGTGCCCAAGTACATAAAACTGAAATTGAAACTGAGAGTGAAAGTGAAACTGAAACGGAAACCTCTTTAGATTTTTTAATTAACTACGACGGATCCAACCCTGAGCCCACAACGAGACTTAAATTTCTAAGGTTTATCTTAGACACAAATAGTTTGCAAATCTCTCCGACTATGGAGAATTGTGAAAAATCAAAGATCAAAGCGATGTACCGCTAGAGAATGATGTAGGTTTTTAGGCTTCTTGGCCTCTCTCTGCGCGGCCATGACGTATCCATGGTTTTATATTGTACCAAGTATGTAGTCAAATTTTTTCTACGCCATTCTGCCTAAGTCTAAGGACTATTGAATGAATAATTAGAAACAGGGCGGAAAGCGTTATAGTGGTACCATCGTGGCCATCTCAAGTCGACGTGGCTAATCTTGTAAGCAATTGCATTGAGACAATTATTTTGTGATCCTCAAATAAAAAAAAATGAAGATCTTTGCTGACAACTGTGCTGTTCTAAATAAAATCTATGCGATCGTGAGGTACATCATGGCACTTGTTGAAGTTATCAAATTTGACAGTGTTGAATTACTCCACCCAATTAGGGACCACTCATTCATGTCATGTGATCGAGATTTCTCTCCGATCAAGAGGAAAGTAAGAAGAAGTGATAGACTTCACCTGGTAGAAGAAATTCTGGATGTGATAGTGAATTCTTTTAGAAATCCCTCCAAGTTTCGGGTGCACCTGTTGAGACACGATGCTTTTTTCGGCTTCAATTGAATTTTTATTATAAGAAATATTGTCTCAGTAAAGAAGTAAAATTCGTCTGGATGTGGTTTTGTTCATAATTTATTTTGGCTTTGCGCCAAATTTGGGCAGAGGAGACATTGGACTTGAAGGATATGGAGTAGTGAACCCATGATTATTTGGTCTTAGACCTGAAAATTAATTTTGCCTGGACCACTATCCGTTTACAAGAGATATAGTTTTCTAGGCTACATTTTTTCTGTATTCTTTAAACACATTTTGATGTTTTTTAAGTATCAAAGCACGCTTGTCCTTAAATTAATATATAAAACTCAGAATTTTGTGCAAAAACCTTTCAGACACAGCCACACAGGGCTGTTACCAAAACAAAACAAACCTTGCAAAGATTTTCCAAAACTTATTTTAACCTCCCTAATTTGCATACCAAATAATCGATTACAGACATTCGAGCAATTATTTCAACCTTTCAATTAGGGTTCTGTGTAGAAAATGTGATTTGTGTCTCTATTTCATTAGGTGGAGTATTCTCTACACCTTTAACCCTTTACCTTGCCACGGGGCAAAACCAACACTACTGATCCACGGGGACCGTTGGCAAACTACCTAACGAAAATTATGTGTCTCCAAGAATTAAGAATGTTATCAACCCTCTCTTGTCAATACTTTGAAAATTTATCTGCCTCGTTTACGTATAAAGTCAGGACTTATGAAAAATTGTTTCAAAGCAATGGACAAAATAGACTTATGTATTTTTTTTGTATTTGTATTCTTTTGTGTTCGTATTTTTTTGTATTTGTATTTTTTGTATTTGTATTTTTTGTATTTGTATTTTTTGTATTTGTATTTTTTTGTATTTGTATTTTTTTGTATTTGAATTTTTTGTATTTGTATTTTTTTGTATTTGTATTTTTTTTTGTATTTGAATTATTTGCAGTTTTCGTAAATATGGTAAAACTGCAAGAAAATATTAAGACATGGCGCAAAGGAGTTCAGTAATATCATCATGAGCTCCTTATTTCAACTGTCTAATGTAAAATACATTACTCCACCCAACAGTCATATTTTCACTTAACAACAGTACCATAGTAAAAACACCTTTTATGGACAAGAAAATAATTTTTAAATGATTTTATTTTTATAATAACGTATTGATTTATTTAAATTATATTCTTGGGTATATAGCCCTTTATTTAATCATGAAATTTATTATTTCTTACGCGTTTCGCGGTTTAACCGCTTCATCAGAGAAATATATTTCATTTGTTTAACAAATGAAATATAATAATTAAATAAAGGACTATATACCCAAGAATATAATTTAAATAATTACACCAGTCCAAGATTATAAAAATATTTATAACGTATTGGTGGAACATGTAATGTCATTTTCGCCCTGCATCTCTCATTACAAACGGGAAACGCAACAAAAAAAATTGTATTTACCTAATGACATTACAATCAAAGGTATGCACGATTATTATAATGAAACGGATGCAATTAAATGTTCATATGAACATTATAGAAATATATTTTTTTTTTCAGCCTTTTATATTTAATTAATTATTATTTTAATTTTTGGGTTTGTGGGTTATAAAATACTGGTTTATAGTTTACTCAACCTTTCGTTTATTGATAAAAACCTCGTCAGGAGAATTCTCCTTTTTAATAAAAAATATATCAAATTAGAAATTTGAAATTTCTTACTATTGACAAATTGTTTTAGAATATTTCTTCTCATTTTAATGGACATAATAATAAAATAAGTTTCACTTAAAAAAAATTATTACAAAAGATATTTGGTATTTTTAATAATTTTTTTATAAATCCTATGAATGTTATTAGTATCTTATTTAAAATTAATTGAAAATTGTTCATATTTAATATTTAAAGAATCTAAAATTCTTCTTTTGTATCAATAATATTTTTTTATCTTTTGATTATTCTAAAATAAATTTATCAGTATTAAAAAATTTCTAATTTCATATATTTTTTAATACTCCTGATGAGGTTTTTATCAATAAATGAAACGTTGAGTAAAGTATAAACGAGTATTTTATGACCTACAAATCCAAAAATTAAAATAATAAATAATTATAAAAATTTTGTTTTTAATGAAATGAACATCTCATTTTCAAAATTAGAACATGAAGACTGTCAGCGCTGTGAAGGGTAAAATCTTCAGAATAAAGAACATAGTAAGGAAGACAACAACGAATGTGACAAATGTAAAAATTTGAAAAATCATATGCAAAAGGCAAATTTGGCACGTGAATACAGAAAATATTTCTGCAATAGAATAATTGACTTTAACGAATCTTTTGTACTTACTGGAAAAACAATATAGGGTAAAAATGATTTTTATTGTTATTATTTTATTTATTATTACTTTTTTTTTTTATTAATATTACTTTTTTTTTTTTATTATTATTATTTTATTGTCATCATCCTAATGTATCAGGAAGATTAAAACCCTTTGCCGTAATATGGCATAAATAAATCTCAGGAAGAAAAAAAAATGACATTTCAAGCGCATTCCATCCATGTTTTAAAATTTGTCCACGATTACGAAGAAATTACTTTATGGCTAGGCAACAGTTGCGGTCAAAACAAATATTCGTGTTTTTTTTAGTTTTCTAGTACATATTATAAATTCAGACGAGGTGTCCACTAAGAAAATAACTTTGAAATATTTCGAACCAGACCATTCTTTTATGTCGGCTTATTGTTTCCATCATCAAGTTGAAATCGCATTGAAAAGGAAAGACAAAGTTTATGACTTTCAAAAAAGAGGCTTCAAAGACATGGACATATTATTTAAAAAAAATGTTTATAATTGTTTTGGCTTTGTGCCAAATTTGGGCAGCGGAGACATTGGAACTCGAGGAATTGCAGTAGTTGATCCATGATTGTTTGGCCTTAGATCAAATAAATATATAAATCATTTGAACTTAGTGTTCGTGTATTTGGTTTGTGTTTTGGCCTTTTGATAAATTGGGAATTTCAATGGGGAAATTAATGTATAAGAATTATAATTTTGTGTCCAAACCTTTCAGACACAGCCACAGGGCTTTTACCAAAACAAAACAAACCTTGTAAAGACTTTCCAACACTTATATCCTCCCTAATTTGGATACCAAAGAATCGATTACAGACATTCGAGTAATTGTTTCAACCTTTCAATTAGGGTTCTTTTTTCGAAAATGTGATTTGTGATGGATTTGTGTCGCTATTTCCTTAGGTGGAGTATTCTCTACACCTTTAACCCTTTACTTTGCCACGGGGCAAAGCCAACACTACAGATCCACGAGGACCGTTGGCAAACTACCAAACGAAAATTATGTGTCTCCAAGAATTAAGAATGTTATCAACCTTCTCTTGTCAATACTTTGAAAATTTATTTGCCTCGTTTACATATAAAGTCAGGACTTATGAAAAATTTTTTCAAAGCAATGAACAAAATGGACATTTTTTAGACACCTTTTAGAGCATTATTTGTTCATTATAACACGCCCCTTTTACAAGGACTTCGAAAGTTTGCCTAGCGAATTGATCGAAGGCCACTTTACGATAATGTAACATTGTAAAATCATTCTACAAAAACAATATATGTCAAATAGACATATGTTTTTGAGTTTTCTTATTATTAACAATAAATATTGTTAAAATAAAGGTTTAGTTCTTAAATGTAACAAAATTTCATTGATATTTTACTATTAGTTTTATGTTTATACCTCTCATATGAGAAATATCTAAAATCTGACAATCATCGGTACACTGGCGAAGGCAATATTGCAATTATAAAAATTGTGTTCTACAATGGCAGATGCGCGTGCGATGAAGTTTTAAGCAAGTTGAATTGAAATAAAATATTTTATTCATCATTTCATAAAATATTTTGTTTCAAATTAAATTGGTAAGAGACGAGTCTAACCAAATAAATATACACTGAACCATTGATTTAAATACAACGGTACAAACTCGATCAGAAATACTTTACTCGAACATACCTGATGCGGGGGAGGCTGTTTGTGTTGTCTCGCTTGAGCAATAGCGGACTGATCCAATAAATCCCAAGATTTTTGACGTCTGCTCACATTATTTATACTCGTTAGTGAAGCAGGAGTTGAGCTGATGTATGATTGATACGGACCTGACAAATGGTCGGAGAGGCAATTTTCTTGAGAAAGAGAATTTATTACATATCTGGGAAGTAAGTGCTTTACATGACATCGGTTTCGAACTTCCTCTGATGCCCCCACCAAAGCTAAAATACGAACAATAAATAAATACAAACAATAAATAAATAAATGCATAAATAAATAAATAAATAAATAATAAATTTACAAATGAGAATCGTGTAAGATGCTACAAACCTGTCAAATAAGCGATACTATCAGGCGTAACTTCAAATTTATCTCTTCTATGTGGTTTTGCTACAATTCCAAGTAACATGGACAAAACCCGAGATGTCCTGGAAACTGTTGTCGGCGAAGGATGTCTATATCCTTTCAACAGATGACCGACTAGAGCAAAATTAAAATTCGCTTTGAAGCTGAGTCCAACGGCATGGTCTAATTGTTTAAAATGCCATTCTAAAGGTTCTCTGGTTGCCATCATCACTTGCTCCAAAGACTAAAACAAATCCGATAGTGTCAATAGCGAAGTGACTAAATATTGATAAGAACAAGGAGGAACCAAATAGAAAATAAATTACCCTTTCTTCAAATGTTCCTTGAGAATCCAAAGTGTGCAAATTTTGCTCCAAAAGTGCCAAACCAGAGGCGTACAAAGAAGCTTCGTCTAATTGAAGTACTGAGGTAGCTACCCAGAACAAAGCTTTATGAATGGGAGATTCGGGGCGCAACAGAGGTTGCAGTCTCGTCAAGCACATAACGAGAGCTTCAATCAGAACCGTGTCGTTAAAACTTTCCAAAGCTTTCACCAAGATACGCAGAAGCTGTTTCATGTCATGGTCAGTGATGCTCTTGCTAATACAGCCAAAAACAATGAGAGCTCGTGGTTGAAGGGCCGGATTAAAGCAAAATGCGAACCCTTTTGCTAAAGATATCCAACTGTTTAACCAATCACAATCTGGAATGTCTCTCATGCAAGCTTCCATAATTTCCAATAGAGCATCAGTTATTACTTCCAAAGATGTCAGAGACAATCTTTCTCGATCTGAGGAAGCACCTGAGAAGCTTCTTTCAGATCCAAACCTAGGTACAAACGTTTTACTATATAATTAATTCATTTATTAATAACAATCGTTAAAGAAGAAGAAACGATAACACGATTCTTGATATTTGTTTATTCAGTAGCCTACCGGTTTCGTCTCAAAAAAGACATCTTCAGGCCTTTAGATAAATACATTCGATGTTATTTATAACATCGCATTTTAATGCGCTTGGTATATAAAATTTTCAAAAACAAAACAGAAATAACTATATATAAATATTTTTTTAAGGAAACTTACATGTAGTCATGTTTAAAATTTACAAAACAATGTAACCGGGAAACGTGTTAGGTGTACATAAAATTTTATGAAGACGGTTTAAAGGAGTTTTTCTTTATCCCTTAATGCACTCAAATCCAAGGACTAATAGCATTTTTATTTTCGTTTTATTTTAGTGTCATTCATTTTTTTTGCGTTTGCCTTTATCGCACACTCGCCTTACATTGACACTCTCTTAGAAGTTGTCGTATGCCACACAAATGAAACTATAATAAATAGGGATAGCAAACAATATAATAATAAAAAAGGGTCAGAAAATTAAATAAAATACTTATTTAAGATCATTGTTTGTGGGATTGCGTTGGCACTGAGACACCCTATTATTACCTCCAATATCTACGGATATATATATAAAATAGGTTATGTAGTTTGTATAACTGGGCCCAGCGATTTAGTCAACTTTTACCTTGCTTGATCCGCAAATCTTGTGTTAAAATGACACAAGTAATTGAAGAAACAAAGAAATTCTTAATGAAAATGTAGAACGACTCGTCTGATTTAGGCTAAACCATTTTGTTCGATTCAACCTCGAACTCGGCGCCATATTTACTCTCGCTTACCCGGCCATCTACCAGGCTTTGATTTCTTGGCCGCGTCCTATTGCACTTTTTATAACCTTTAATAACTCATAATTTATGAGTATATTTCAATTAACGGCGATCCGCACTGTGGTTATCACGATTAACACTTTAGCACCTTCGTATTCGTACTTTCGGTGCTTACAAATTTCAGATTCTTTTGTTTTCAATAGCTAATTGCAAGCACGTCTGCACACGTTCGCCGCCATAGATCAAGTCTCACGGGCATGGTTTCCCGCGCATGTCTGCTGTGACTTCATTGATCGGCAACTCGTGTTTCGTGCTCGCGTATTGGGTTGCCTATGCTGGGTAATAACAATTGGCGAGAGGCCTCTCTGATATTTTTATTATTGACTAATAAGGAATATATTTGCTGGTTGTGCATAATTATTGTAAAGGTAATGACAGACTACTGTTACAGCATAAATTGACTGTATGTATATTTTTATCGAAAGAGACTAATTGTTTTTCTTAGTACCTTAGACATAAAGTTCCAAATTCGTTGTAAAACAGTAGTTTTTACAGTAGCAACAAATAACAAATATATTTAATGAATAATAATGTAATTGTCTTTAGAATGTCTTATTCTATGCAAATCATTTTAGATTTTTTTTATAAATTATTATTATAAATTGTAATTGACTTATGCTGAAAGTTTTGACAACTTATTGCATCAATAAATCCATATCAATAAATTCATACCTCTACTGACATGTGCAATTTGACTACAAGTAAGTTTTCTTACGTTTACCATCTGCTGAATACTTATTTTATAAACCTAAAGAACCTGATGGTCTGCTAGCGAAACCGGGCGCTTTGTAAAACATAAAAAATAAATTTGCTAAGAAAGTATTAAGTGGCAGTTAGCTCAGCTGATTTTTACAAATGTAAACATTTTTTTAAAACAAACCTAAACTACCCAAGAATTTTAATATTTAATATACATTTATTTATGTTGAAGTTTATTTATTCTCTAAAGGGGTAGCAATAAAACGAATGCTCGTATTTTATTAATTTAAATTTCAATTGATTTATTAATTTTTTTAATTAAATGAATTCAGTAATTACGACAAACTTTTTAACGGAAACCAGAAATTTTAAGGTATGACTAGCTGCCTCTTAATCACCCACCATTGTAATATACCTATCGTAATATACCTATATCTTGACCTGGGGATCTACATTATTAAGTTTAACATTATATAAATGAAACAACTTACCATCTTTCGTTGGGATGACGGTAACTGGACCGAAAAGCAGTTACAGCTGCCGATTTAACCTTGCTTATTCCAAATAGTAAATAAAATTTAGGCAGAGAGAATTCATCTAGAGATAATCGAAGTACTCTTTGGGTGTCCTCGGAAAATGATGGCTTTGTACAGGTGCACAACGAATGTATGATGTTTATGACAAGACCATGGGTAGAAGCTCTCATGCTAAGAGAGCCGGAGCAGACTAGAAACGTAACTGTGTGAAACAGGTAAGGTAGGTGCCTTGCGACATCTAGACAATTGTTGAACGACAACATGAGCAAATATCTGGCTAAAATTGCTATGTCGTCCCACATCATGTGTTGCTCTAAGAGAGGTGTAGGGGATTGGCATGTCTTGTCCACAACCTGGAAAGTTAAAATAACCTCGATCAATTTGTTCTTAGTCTCGTCTTTAACAGAGTTGGCGGTATTTCTTGGGTATGGGATATCGATAATTAAAATCAGCTGTGACGTTTCGGCTTTTTATTTTAGTCTTTTTCACTGCGGAAAACAACAATTTATATTAATACACATTAAAATGCTTCGTAACAAGCAACACATTAAAATGCTTCGTAACAAGCAACACATTAAAAAAAATTACATATTACACAACTACAATTACAATAACTACATCACATTACATGCTAAAGTTAACTATTAATATTTTAAAGTTACCTTATTAAACAATTTTATTAAATAATTTTAAAATTATTTTACACTTCTCAATGGTGATGAGTCGAATTATCAATATGGTTCCTCGCTTTACATTCTATATTACTCACACTTTCATATGCGCAACATTTGAAGGATTTTTGACTATAAACTGTCAGGATTTAATTTTCTGATTACTCTATTCTATATATTACCACAGATAATATCTGTGATATTACTTAATTGTTCTATGTCCGTCCTGTCATTTATTGCATTACTATTACTTTTAATGTACACCATGCCAATGGGAGCATCTCTTTCTGCAATTTTAGCAAATTTGACACTGAAAATGATGGAACAAAACATACTTGGAGACATTAGTTTTAATATTCTCACATATAAAAGATACGTAGATGACATTTTTGTAATTTTGAATAAAGACAACGTACACGAATTATTAAATAAATTTAATGAATATAACAATCGAATGAATTTTACAACTGAATTAGAAGTGAATAGATCTTTGAGTTTCCTAGATATTAAATTGAAGATAAGTGATAATAAGATTCACACTGAATGGTATAGAAAGAAAACTTGGTCAGGAAGATACTTGAATTTTAACTCTGAACAGCCATTAACCTACAAAAAAAGCGTAATCTCATCATTAACAGATAGAGCTATTTCACTGATGTCGACTTCCGAAAATTCCAATTCAATATTATTCGAGAAACACTAACACAAAATAATTATCCTCTTAATATTATTAACAATATTATTAGAAAAAGAATGCACAAGTTTAATGATAATGTTATTAAAAAATAAAAGACTTCGTGTTCTTGCTATAAAGTTTAATTATTGCACGACGCATTCGGTCACTTATCTGGGGCCCTCTTCAGGTGCTAAAATGACATAAAGTCTGAGTACAGGCAACAATAAAATAACGCATCTAATCATACAACGAACAAACAAAACAATTCGCAACAAGATGACTAGATCAAACAAAAATTCTTTAACTTTAACACGTGCTCGAGAGAAATCTTACCTAAGTCAGAAATATTATAAACATACAGAGAAAAACGGCAACATGGGAGGATTCCACATCTTCAAGGGTTATAACAATTGCCTAGCTTTTAGAAATGTTTCATCATTGGGGGATTCCTAAATAACACAGTCGATAAAGCTAATGCGCTTGCTAGGTCGGGAGTTTATAAGGTTACATGTCCAGAGTGCAAAGCCACTTACCTCGGGGAAACTGGTAGAAGACTGGACATAAGAATGAAAGAACACCTAAGGGATAGAGTTCAGTCGGAAGTGGGCAAGCATATGTTACTTACGGGCCACAAAATAGGGG
>JAWQRP010002835.1:0-14599 GCA_033557875.1 Quadriops clusia | reverse complement strand
GAGTTATTTCGTCTAAATTAATTGAATTAAGATAATTTTCCTGACTAATTAACTGTCCTTTGAGGGACCTACGTGCTAAAATTAATTTTTCTAGTGACATTATTCTTTAAAGGTAGTGTAACCTTAACTTGAGTCGTCTTTCCTTCAAATTTGGGTTGATTTCCCTGAGCTTCTTCCTTTCCTGGACTTCTTCTTCTTTAAAAATGGGCTTTATGTCTTGCTTTGAAGCTTCTAAATGTCAGGCACCGGTACACTTGCTTTGATTCACTGTAATGGCTCCGCAATATTGTTTTCTCTTGTGAAATTCTCTCTACTATGTTAATCTTTTAGCTGGATAACGTATCCGCTCTGAAGGACCATTTTGTTTGCGTATGTTGCTTCTGATATGAAAAAAGTGTGTTTGTACTTATTCACAGTCTCAAAAAAACTCTATTATTTTATTTATTATTTTCTTTATGACAACGTTCTTAACAACCTCTACATTACTAGATTTATAATTATTCATGCGTGCGCATGATCTTAACAATACACAATGTTGTAATATTACGCTTTAATAATCGAAATAGCATTTTCAATCTTAAAATATAGTGTTTTTAACAAAATGTGTACCTACGTATTGTGAAATGAAGCATTCCTATTAACGTGTGTGCCGCAGGAAAGCCGCAATTACGCCGCGAGCAAAAACTACAATTAACCCTTTATAGAAGAGGGAGGCTGAAATTAACTCGTAATGAGGGAAGGTTAATTGGAGGAAAAAAGGGAAACAAGGGCGACACGTTAGAAAGTCGGCCGTAGATGCGATCTGCATCAAAACTAACACGTCCGCGAGGGGAAAAATGCGACCAATTACACGATTCCTTGTGTGTTTTCCCTCTTATCTGCATGCAATAAAATTGTTTGCATCGAGGAAAATGGGACAAATAGCCCTCGCGAGCTGCTTTTACTATCGATGTTGCCCTAACTTAACGTCTGATTGTTTCTTAATTACCTATATTAAGTAAAATCATCTTTTTCTTATCTCTTTTAAAATAATCTTCCTAAGTCGTGTTCATTTTCTTGTTTCAGTTAATGAAGAGGCAACGGATGAAGTAACTTGTACGGAGAACCGCAGGGCGCGCTATACGGCCCAACACCGAGCAGAATGGAATGGTTTAAGGTATATACACAAATATCTCAATGATGGCACTAGGTACAGTGGCGGTCAGAATAATGACAGCTAGCGCTATGCGTCTAGGTATAGTTGGGTATAGGCAACCATAATTGCAAGAGTATCTAATGCATTGACGAGTCCTCTTTCGGACAGACGGAAAAATTATTATCGTTATTACCTTGCATTATATTTTGAGAAAATTCAATCGTTTTTGCTTTGTATTTATAATTCGTTAACACGTTCAGTGTTTATTAAGCCTCCAGTTATAGGAATCTGACGTGTTACCTTGTATTGGATAGGGGATCTATGTGAAACGTCCTTAGTTGTTAGCTCATGGGCTAGTGCCCTAACCCGTTGTTCGTATACTGGAACGGGGGTTCGAGTTCAAATCACGCTGGGTAGAAAGCGATTTTTTTCTTTGTGACTAGTATTGTTATATTTTATTTGGTTGAATGCAACAAAAAGAAAATTGAGTTAGGGCATAATTAAGGAAAAATAGTTGTTCTTTTATTTACTTTCGGAAAAAGTTATATTTCAAACGATTACTTAAGAATTAAAATTAATTAAAAAATATTATATTATATTCAATTATATAAAATTAATATTTGGGATTTAATTTGTTGCATTCCAACGTTTTCTACTTATCCATGTAGATATTTTCTCTTTATACGTATAAATTAAAAAGTAAAAATAGTTAACTGCATTAGGTAGATAGATATTATTAGTGCATATATAAACAATAAAATGCATAAAGTATAATACTTCATAAGACATTAATATTTTTCTTGACTTCTTGGTATTATTTTAAGAATTTTTAAATATCGAATAAGATTACTTTAGATCAATTTTAAAATAGACATAAGACATAATTTACAACGAGAATATAAAAACTGCCAAATAACTTTTATAAATTTTCCTTTACGTTAAAAAAAATTATTGTTTTAAGTCAAACTATTTTTTTGTTATATTCTTATCAGAATATAATGTAATCAAAAGTAGAATTTTGATATGTTACTACCAATCAATCACAATAATTTTAAATACAAGAAATTTCGATTTTTTATTGTCATATTAAAATATAACCCTAAAGAAGTTTATTAGCATAATAATATAAACGTTCGGTAATTTTTTAAATTCTGTTCGAATTCTTGGAAGAAAATCAACTAATATATTTTAGGGAAAGAAAATGTTCGCGAATGGAAAATCCGCGAATGTTGAGAACCTACTGTAGTTCGTTTTAGCACATATATGTGGTTTTAGGCTTTAAATTGATGGTTATCTCTACGGCAATGCAAAACTACATGTGTGTGCCCATAGGGCTATACCTAACTATACATAGACGCTGTCTTTATTATTCTGACCGCCACTGTACCTACGTCTACATTCTACATTCTAATATCAAGAATGGTTGGTATATGTATGTAGTATACCTATTCTATGGAATAGAATCTATGTAGCAGTAATATATTACTGGTGTACTAGGAAGAGCCATTAGGAAAATAATAAGGTCTGCTCGGCCGGTTGGTTAGTGTGATATCGCTTTAATGGATTCCGCATTTAGCGAGTTAAATTCGGTATCGGGGCACAGGGCCGAGAACAGATAGATATAGATTTATCTGTTCGTGCAAACAGGATGAGGAACAAGCTTGGGTCAAAATCGGGCAATTTCTCGCTGATAGAGTGGAGCGTATAGTCCATTACCTTTCCTATCTCAGGAACAGGACGAGGACGTGTACAACTTGAGGCACTCCGATTCGGATAAGTGGCCTGTTATCAAAGGAAGCCTCACGTCGGCGCACTAATTTTCCGTTTATTGCCGCAAACAAACTCCTCTGACGTGAGATAAATCTGACTACATTGTAACGAATTTAAGTTATGGATGAACTTGGTACAAATAATGCTGAGGCTTCAATTCCTGTTCCATATTATTACCATCAGTATAACAAACTATCATCAGTATAATAAAACTAACATATATAAACTAGTAGATATAACCATTGAACAAAAAGTATTAACATTTCTTCCTCAATGGTGTAATTGGTCTCTTCCTCTGCACAGTACTAACAGTTTGTTTGGTACTCTTTTCTGAGCCTTTTTAAAATCCCCATCCTAATATGTTCGTGTGTAGTGTTAGAAACTAAGAAAGGTGTGTTGGTGTGGGTCGGTTTAGGTTAACGGCGGGCCGGAGGGTCGGCCGGGCGACTGCCGAGCGGTGGCTCGATGAGAAGGCATTCGACGGGGAGCAGAAGACGCCTACAAGAGGTGCAGCAGCAGCAGCAGCAGCAGCAGCAGCAACAGCAGCAGCCGCGGCCGCCGCCTCCAGACTATTACTATTGCTTCGAAGACGACTTCCCCCCGCCGCCCGTCCCCTTCGAAGAACGCCGCCCCACCAGCCTTTCTGCAGATACTCTCACCACCACCACCAACACTAACGGCTCTCAGCGTACAGGTGAGTGCCCCTTTTCTATCTAATATAACAGACGACAGATAGCTAGCGTAATAGCTACCCTAACCGGCTGCATAAGTTGAAGGAATCCAGAAGTAATAGACCAAACAACTTGATAACTTTCTTGAAAATCTAGAAGCTTTTTATGTCTATTTTTATTTATCTTGAGTTAACACAGTTATCTAAATTGTCAGAGAAAAAAGTATTGAAATAAATTGAAGAAAAAACAATGTTTCATTCTCTTTATTAGTTCATGATTCATGTTTGATTGTTATGGGGTTGATACGGTCATGTTCAAAATAAATATGTAGTAGGCGGTTTGCACTGTAAAATCTTTAAAATAATTTCAACGAAAATCCTCTCTCCCCTGAGTAATGAAATGGAAAAGAATAAAAGTAATAGGAGGACGCATTTAGCAAACAAGAGTCGCGCATCCGTGCTACAAGTCCCGGGGGCCTTCGGAAGCATCTAGGAGGCTGAATTGGGCCCCAGCAGACTTGTAGCTAATGTTCGTCGAAGAGGCGAATGGACCTCTATTTTCTTTCTCTCTCTCTCTATCTCTATCTCTCTCTCTCCTATCTCTCTCTCTCTCTCTCTCTCTCTCTCTCTTTCTCTCTCTCTCTCTCACACTCTCTCTCACTCTCTCTCTCTCACACACTCCCTCTCTCACTCTCTCTCTCTCTCTCTCATTTTCTCCTTCCCCATTTCTCTCTCTCTCTCTCTCTCTCTCTCTCTTATTTTCTCCTTTCCCATTTCTCTCTCTCTCTCTATTTCCCTGCACCTCTCTTGCTCTTTCCCTTCCTTGCTCTCTTGTCGACTGCACCTGGATCTCGTCCTCGTGGGACTCCTCAACTCCTGATTAATGGCTACAACTTTCCGCCACTTTCCAGGAAAAACCCCGTTTCCTCCCCCTTCTTCCTTCGGCCAGCCTCCTCCCACCTTCTGACCTATTTCCTCTCAAGCCTTCTCTATAGGTACCTCTCATCCTAATTATTAAAAATATTTCTAGATTTATTCACATTATCATTTTATGATGATTACCATCAAAATATAACAAAGAAAATACACTTGAATTTCAGTATAGTTTTTTATACTATATACTCTACTCCTGAAGATGTTTTGAACGAAACGTTGAGCAGTATACAGGGTGACCCAACCTCGGCGGATAGGTGGATTGTGGCTTTATTACTGAAGATAGACCAAATGTGTAAATACAAAAGTTATTCAGGGTGTCCAACTATCTTCGCCTCAGAGGGGGAGGCTCTTAAGGTTGAAATTCTCTCAATGCAACTGCATATTGTGTCTAGAGAAACCCAGCCTCTAAAGGAAGTCGTAAATTATAGGTGTCCATCGTTCAGGCAAAACTTAAACAGCACGTGCTGTGTGTGGACCACATGTCTAATTTTGAACAACATAGACCAATACATACAATACACTAAGATTTAAGACCGTTCCGGACCATTCTTTTTAGACACACCCTTCGCTCGCATCAACCTTAAGCGTAACAATGGATTGAGGCGAAGACAGTTGGACACCCTGTATTGTATTTAAAAAGGTACCTTCTTAAAATATTTTATATCTCCAAATATAGTTAGGGGGCGCATAGGAGACATCAAGTCCATTTTCTTAAATGGCACCCCATCATTTTAAATTTTTTTCTTAAATCTACTTATTTACACCTTTCCAACGGTACCTGGTTTGTACTGTCTAAAATCAATATTTTTCGAGATATTAATTTTTTTAGATAATTTTTGGTCAAAACATTACTTTACTTAAAATTAATTCTCAGAGAAACGGTTAAAGGTGGGGGTTTTAAATTGATCAGTGTTTCAAGGGGAAGCTTGCCCGATGCGAATCCAGTCCGTTTCACTTTTCTGTTACTGAATAGGGGCTCCAAAATATTAATTAAAAACGCTAAAATTGAAATAGCACTAACTCATTTTTTTTTAAATAGAATGATATTATATTCTTTTCATATTATAAAAATCGATTAAAAATGTAATCTTTTTGTATAAAATTCCCTATACCTAAATCTAACCTATTATGATTTTTCTAGAAAAAAATAAAATTTCTTACGCGATTTTTAGGTAAACAAATATCGTTTCATAATGATATAAGTAGATGGAACTTCAACTATTTATTTTTTAATGCACAACCGGTTTCGGGTTATATACCCATCTTCAGGTGTTAAAATATTAATTATATATGAAAAATATCGTTTCGTTAATACTTTCTTCGTTTATTCGGAATTTATAAAAAGAGTAAATAACTATTTTTAAATTTTACATTAAGAATGTTGTATTTCCTCTGATGAAGCGGTCAAACCGCGAAACGCGTAAGGAAAAGTGCATTTAATTTTATAAAATAAGGACTATAAACCCAAGATTATAAAAATATTTATAATTATAAGTCCAAGAATATACAAATATTTATAATATATCTTACATTAAAGACTGTAAGCCTGCCTCTAACTGCAACGGGTTTACATAATAAATTGTTAATATGAACGAGTCTTCGTAATGTCAGCGAAACTTATACAATTCAGAGGAATCAAATTTGACTCTACTCTACAGTTTATTATTTTGGGTGGCTGTGCCTCACCTTAAGTCTGTATATTTAATAAATAAATCAACTACAATAGTACACAGATTCGTTCAATATACAACAAATTAACCTTAAATATTCAACAACCTTATTCATTTAACAAAACCCCAGCTAGGACGATTTAGCTCTTAGTGAGAAACAGCAATATTTAAATATACTGTGTGTGTACGAATGCATGAAGCATGTGCATATGAATGGTCATGATGAAGTGCACCTTCCTGTCTGTACCTGTACGTGTGTGTCTGGATTACACGCGGATTCCCCATTCGAAAAATCTCTTCAAAATTATGGATGTTAAATAATGTCCGACGCCGCCTATCACACTCGAAACTAGTCGACGTGACCAACATCTCCACAGAATAAACTAACTCTTAAGGAAGTATTCGTAATGCAACCACAGATAACAACATAAGAATGTTTTAATTACGGGATTTGACTTGCACAGAAAATGTTCGCCGACACTGCTGAGTCTCCCTAAACACTCACAATTGACATCTCAAAAAAAATTATTATTAAAATTATTATTATTTTCTTGATTATTATTATTATCCTGTCAATTTCATATTTTGTTTCAAGGATAAGCGCGATCCCTTGTTTCTAAAATAAAAAGCGTAGCACACAAACTCCGATGTTCGAAAGCCCAGCCGCCCCTATTTAGTATTTTCACACACACACACACACACACACACACACTTGACGATATGAAAATCAGAGAATTTGTTATGAAAATATTAGTTGCTGAGTAGTTTAAATGCATTTAAACCTTTCGTGGGTAATTCGTTTTCTAATAAAATAAAATGTCAAAAGGCCTAAACATCACAGTACATACATAAGTATATATACAATAGCTTCATGTATACACAAAAATACACAGAATAAATAAAACATTAAAACAAGTTCTAAACATAAGCATAGAGGGATTAGGAACGGCTGTACCGTCTAGAACATATGCGGAATGTACACACGGCCAGTAGCTAAAGCAATTCTCTAAAGCAAGTTAGTAAAACGCTAATTTATATGAGGATAGTGGCTAAAACAAGTACTAAATTTAATACTAGCTTTAGCCACTATCCTCGTGTAAATTTGCTTTTTAGTTACTTGCTTTAGCTACTGGCCGAATGTAAATCGGGTCTTATTCTAATGTTTCATTTATTTTGTGCATTTTTCTACCTGCTGACCACATAGTGGTTACCAAACGACAATGTGAGATTAACTGCGTTTATGAGAAAATAGCTTAATAGTGACAACATCTTACATTTTTATCTTTCCACATTGAGAGAAGTATTTTATAATCTGGAACAATGTTTAACAAATGTTTTATTAATCTGGTAGTTAAAACTAAAAAAAACCACATTATTACTTTTTGAAAAGTGTCCCACTTCTTCAAATGCAGACTTTAAATTTATTTTATGTCTGCATTTAAAAATTATGTAAATATTTATGTATTTTATACTACTACAAAACCCATATGTTTTCATTTTTTATGCTTAATCAGTTATACAGAGGTTTGCTAATAACAGTTGTGTCTCAAACTAAGATTTGTTGACCAAGCTAAATATTTAAAGTATCATGTAACTGATAAGCTGCATTTCACAAGAAGGAACTATTATTCTGCTTCACGTTTCACCAGAAATTATTCTCAATTTGTATTTTGAAAATCTATTGTGACTTATTAAATACGTTTGTATAGATACACTAGTGAAAATACGTACATTACAACATAATAGAAAAAACAAAGTGATACTGTTTCTGGCAATTCATTTACTGTGTAAAGTGACCAGTTTTGTTGTGATGTACTTATCTTCATATCTCTACAAGACGTAAGTAAAAAGTATGCAAAAAACAAAAGAAGTTTCTCAAAAGAACAGCTTGTTTGAAAATCAGTGTAAATATAAGGTTGTGCATTAAACCATAAATAAACGAATAATTGCAACATAAATGAGAAAAGAAGTAGGAGTGAAATTATTTTACAATCTTCTTAATTACTTTTGCTAAATAATGTTTACTAGAATTTGTCTCTTAACTAATAATAATAATAATAAAACAGTATAATAATAATAAAACAGTATAATAATAATATCCATTATTCACATTTTAACTTCATTATAACAATAAAATAATATCAATACAGAACCCAACTTAACTCATTTAAAATTTTTCTTAAACCTAATCCTCAAGTCTTCAACTGTTTATAATGATGCATGCAACTTATATGAATATACTGATTTAGACTACAACAGCTTTTGTAAACCCACATTATAACATTTAAGAATTATTAGTTTTAAAATTTTTAATGCATTCAGTAATTTTCTTTTTTCGTGCAAAAATTAAAATATGGGTGCATTCGTTTCTGCAACCTGTCGTTTGTGTGATCTATTTTGTGTGGTACTGAGTGCTCTATTGAAGTTATTTATGATGTGAACCTATCTGTGCCTTTAAATGATAGACAAAGATGAACCTATTTGTGCACTTAAAATAGCTAACCGTTTCCCCTAACATGGCTTAATGAGTTCTATTCTCGAAGGTGTGTAAAAATAACTATAACATTTTACTAGATAGTTAAATACTTTAGTTCAATTGTGAAACTTTCCAGTGAACATCTATGTGACTTGATGCCATCTTATTGTAACCTTTGCCTTATTTTTAAACGATTTAATATATTCTATTGCTTCACCTTTAAATATTATTATTTTTTCAAATTGAATTCAAGTCGATTAAGTATTGTTATTAATAAGACAATATTGTATAATCTATTCATGTTTATACTACTGAATTTCTTCTGTTAATGTAATGTTAATATATCATTAAGAACAATCTATTTTTATTATATACAATATTATTAATATTATTCATTTAATATAATAATAATAATAATAATGTATAACAAATAAATCATCAAAAATAATATAATAATACTTTAATTAATGCTTTCAACTGGTTGTACCACAAACCAATACCACCTGCCTAGCCAAGTGCCCATCTGCATATGATGTTAGAATAATATGCGTATATTTTATTAAACACTCGCCAACAACACCTCGCCATTAAACAACCGACCAAATAACTTAGAAACCGAACAAAAGAGCCCATGTCTGACATGTCGAAATTATAGTCCAATTAATGTATACAGCTTTAAACCCGAAACTCCCGTTACATTTCCATAGGAAACAGATGATAAAAAGACTCTTCAACTTTTAAAATACTTACGACAAATGCTACTGTTCCTTTTTCTTACCTCAATCAGACAATTTCCAGTTGAATTAAGAATACCAGACCGAAATAATTCCAGAGCAAAATAATTCTAGATTGAAATAATTCCAGAGGGAAATAATTCCATTCTGAAATAATTCCAGACTGAAATAATTCCAGGTTGAAATAATTCCAGGCTGAAATAATTCCAGGCTGAAATAATTCCAGGTTGAAATAATTCTAGTGTGAAATAACTCCAGTGTTAATAAAAATGGCAGGTTGTGAACACAAAAAGGTCACCAGTAACCCGCAGCTGAGCGGTGACCATCATCAATTTAAAGAGGTGATGACTTTATTTGCAATAAATTGCATACTGGATGAGCCTAAGTCCGTTCTTGAGTACGCGGTGAATTATTTCGAACATCTCAGAGATGAACAGGGCAAAAATTCGATATCGTCCGATGATGAAAACGATGAATCAACTAATGGTAAAGCAAAGAGGAACACAGTCGTTTGTTCGGAACCCTACAACCCAGAATTTGACAACACTTCACTTTCCGAGTTGCAATATGCTGAGAAAACCGAGGAAGAAAAATCGTACTTAAAAGGCCGAGTTGGGAAATGTTTCCTCTTTAGGAGTATAGATGTTGAGTCCTTGGAAAAAGTTATTAATGTCATGGTAATGCGCTTAACGGAACCAATGGAAGTGGTTGTGAATCAAGGGGATGAGGGTGACAATTTTTATGTCATAGAAGATGGCACATTTAAAGCTTATCTCAAAATGGAAACTGGAGAAATAAAATTAATCAATATATACAACAATACTGGGGAATTTGGGGAGTTGGCTTTGATGTACAATCAGCCTAGAGCAGCGACGGTCGTTTCCGCTACGAAAGGCAAACTTTGGGCCTTAAATCGGCAGATGTTTCGAAGCATTGTGCTGAAATCGTCATTTCAAAAGCGAAAATTATATGTGCAATTCATCGATAACGTGCCCATGTTAAATCCGCTAGATCCGTACGAACGAATGGCTTTAGCTGATGCATTGGTCCCTATGGTTTTTCAAGCTGGGGAAATAATAATCGCACAAGGTCAAGAAGCTAAAGGCATGTATTTCGTGGAGAAAGGAACGGTTAAAGTTGTTATTTATAATAAAGACCAGAAGATGAAGGAGGTTAGCGTTGTGGGCCCCGGGGGATATTTTGGAGAATTAGCATTAGTCCTCAAAAAGCCTCGAGCAGCAACCGTATTAGCTATCGACGACGTGAAAGTTGCATTCTTGGAGGTTGACGTTTTCGAACGATTGTTGGGACCTTGCATGGACATTATGAGGCGACAAATTGAGTTGTATGAACAGCAGGTTACTAAAATATTTGGGGATGTAACTACCGTTTTGTTGCATGCTAGGAATTAAACATTCTGTTAGATTTTATAAAGAAAATATTTATCAATCAAAAAATATTTATGGTTAAATTATCGAATTTATTCTATTAATTTTGTTCTATTAGAAATAAAAACATTACTCTTTGAAATGCAAGTTTTATTTTGTCGTTTACTTTCAGATTGTGTGTGTCCTACAAGGCAACAAATGGAAACGAGCCCTAATCAAAAATGTGAAGTTTTCCGAAAATAAGATAGTCTGCTGGTTGTTGGATTATGGACTTTCGTGTGTTGTGAGCGAAGTGTTTTTGATACCCACAGAAGTGGGTAACATTAGACCAGTCGCCAAGAGAGCTAGTTTGTACAATGTGGTAGCTTTATATAACGTAGGTATATTAGAATAATTTTTTCACTGTATATAAATTTTTCAATGTATATAATTTTTGTCCTAATAGTTTCTTCGTTCATAATCTATATAATAGATAATATAGTTAGCATAAGTAACTTATTAGTTTTCTTCTATTTCTGTCTTATTTGGAATTACTTATTTTTGGATAAGACGTAGATTGCCTTAATATGTTTAGTACCTTATTTTGTAGTATCACAGATATCTGTGGTAGTATACAACTCTGTAGATCAAACATAGACATTACAAAACATTTCAGTGAATGTTTCATAGATATGTAGGTACAAAACAAAATAGTTAAAATTATATTTAAGCTTGCGTAATATTAAATCATAGGCAGGTCTAAAGTAGAATTTGCCATTTATGCACCTTAAACTTACTACTATGCTATTTCTGTAAAATCTATTGCATGGGGGACCTTCTAGTATTCTTGACCATTTTAGGAAATAGATGATCTCTTAAAGGTATCCTACAAAGCATCACTTATTTACAACAACGGGACCATCGCGAAATGCAAGCAACACTTGATCAAAACAGCCAGAACGTACTTTTATCTGGAGCGCATTGTGAACAACGTGCTTTGCGGATACATCAAGCTAGAGAACAAGCTGCAGCACCGGTATAACTTGACGGACGTTTTAATTCACGACAGTTGCATTAGCGTCGACCCTAACCTTTACCAAGAGAGTAAGTTTGTAAATCAACTTAGTTTTTCTCAAATTACACTTTAAAACTCATCTTACATTTTTTAGTTTTTATTTGATTTTGTATCAGAAACTGAAAATATTTTCCTGATTCTATACTACTCCCCAACATGTTTAAAAGTAATATAAATAAAAATTTTGTTCATAACAATTTATAATGTACTCATTTGTAACAGAGTAATTAGTAAATCTATTTTAACAAGAGCTTAAGGCAGCTACCATCTTTTCATGGTTCTCGGGAAACTATCTATTTAGGTTTGTGGGACATAATCTTTACAATTTTCTATCGTCCGGTATTCTATTTTAATATTTTTTTCATAGGTATCTAGTATTATTTATGATTTTCTCGATAAGGTGAGGGAACGAAGTTGCATATGTTTTATGGCATTTAACCCTCGACTTTGACTCGGAAGTCACATTGACTTAAGTAAAATTGTATTTTCTTGAAAATCAAATTTCTTCTTTCTAGGTTAAGTCGTGCAGGTGTAATGTTTCTTTTACTCTGTTCAACAAGGATCTTTGTACTCTATTATAATAATTAATATGTATAATCATTCTACTTAGTTGAAGATTATCATAAATTATTTTAAACAAAATAAAATGAGCATTTTTTAAAGTGCAGTTTGAGAAAGAACACCTTCATCGTAGAAGATAAAATCATTTGGTGTATGTTTATCTTTTCCAGCATTTTCCGTCGAACGAGAAGGCTTCACGTTGGAATTTTTGTCTAAATTGGATGACTTGGATCCGAAGAGTGAACTAGATTTTCTTCGGAAATTATATCCAGCGGACGACTTACATTCTGATGTAAGTTTTAGAATATAATTTAAAATTCTCTTTCGTGGTGAATTCCGTAAAAAGAAATTAATATTGCACAAGAAATTAATCCTTTTTGTGCCACATATTTTTTTGAAGTACAGTCAACTCTTCTTATTCCCGGTTTCACTATTTGCGGTTTCGCTATCTGTGAACAAAATAATTAAGACCATTTTTCATACTCGCGTGTAAAAATTTCATTATTCGCGGATCAAAATGATCACAAACCCAAACTTTTTATTACTATCAATCCGCAAGAATTGTAATTTTTTAAGTTACTGAAAATTTAAAGACTTTAGGTCTTCTTAAATGTATCTACTTAAAATGCAATTGCTCTTTAATTAAACACTGAGCTGTCAATAATTATGTATTCGGCTTTATTCTCTGATAAAAACTGCATTGCTATTTTGGGGGCGATATTCTTTTTCTACATTTGTTTTGTGAATAACAAAGCATCCAAAATTTTATTCTCCAATTAGGGTCAAGCACCTAGTTTTCGAAATGTCCTGCAGTTACTATGAATTACAATAATATCACTTTCACTCTAATTATAATCAATTTCTGATATTTTTAGGATAATTTGAATATAATAAACTATTAAAAGAAAAAGTTACGAACGTCGTGTAGACAATCTTTACTGTCGAGCAGTTTTCGTACCCTGACATATAAAACACTGTAATGTCCCTAGCACTATTAACATAAGTACGTTACAGCATCATAGCACTCTTTGGCACTCAAACGGTTAATGTTAACTAAGGAAATGCCTTTAAATCTGCTTCCTGTTGTATAAAACATGGTTAATCTTATCAGTTTCAAAGCCCTGTTGTTTCCTATAGAGATAATAACATTCACGGACAAATTGCAGTTTTACTTTACTTTGATTAGTATCTAGTAATCTAGAATGGTGTTTCTTGCGCAGTCTTCAATTCCTGCATCTCAATTATTTGGAAAAATGTCGTCAGCTAGTGAGAAGGAATCGCCCACTAAATTGAATGAGACAATATCAAGCACGGATTCTGACAACAACTCTCATTGTAAAGCTGCAAATCAGAGTCTCTCATCAGACTCTGAGTTTGATAGAGAAGCTAGGGATAATTTGAAGAAGAAAGAAATCGAGAAATTTTTGCAGAAGAGGCGGATGGCTAGAAAATCTAGCCAGGCTACTAGCAGTTCACCAGAGGTATGAGCCATTTTTTACATAACATTCTCATTATTTAGTTAGTATTAGCACTTATTATATGTGATATTAGCACATATTATACGTGGTATCACAGATAACCAGATAGCTCATACACTGCTTTTCATTAGAAATGTTAAAGGTTGCATAAACTGTAGGATGTATAAATGAGAATTTCAAGAAATACCAATTGCGCCTGTCCAAATATAAAAGTCGTGGAACGATAACACCCGAAGGTCTCTGACAACTCGCATCGTATTAAACCGACCCAACGTCAGAATTTAAGGTCTGCTAAAATTACATAAATACAAATCGTTGAACTAGTAACTCGCTTGTTTGTAATTGTCACGTGTCAAACTATAATCAGCTGATGTTTCCTTAGAAAGCCGAAACTCGGATAATGTTCCAAAAGGCAGTTTTTAACGTCTACTAATTCACTGAGTCTATGGAACCTGTTACATTATTTGTATTTTTATTTACTTTTTGCTACATGAAGTAATATTTCTTATTAGTTAAGTTATAGAGCGTGTTTTATAAAAAATTTAAATAAGAGCTCTATGCCGCTATCAAATTAAGCATCAGAACTATACCGAACGGAGTTTGTAATCTTTTGGTTATAATCATTTATGAGAATGCCGCTTTATTTGAATTTAAGGCTTGTGATTCGTCAATCAGACAAGGCCGTCTGAAATTTTAGACGGCCTTGGGTATGCAACCAAGTTTACTT
>JAWQRP010002834.1:0-14602 GCA_033557875.1 Quadriops clusia | reverse complement strand
CTCATCTTTATCTGTTTACATTTAAAGCGATGCATTAGAAGAGTTCCGCTTCAAGGCAGGGTCCTTTGCGGGTGAGATACGTACGTAAGGGGGGTACTGTTTACATTTGTAAAAATCAGCTGAGCTATAGCTGCCACTTAAACTTAATTTTTTTATTCCCACGCTATTTTAACCTCCATAAGTTGAACCAAAAGCCTCCGCATCGACCAAGAGACTCAGTCAAAACAACCATTCGAAAGTATGTAGAATATTACAGCCAATAATAACAACAAAGTCTGAATCCCTGGCATCAACCACAATATTCGACAATTTAGAGGAACAACAAACCAAACCTTTACTCTAGTATTTCATTTAGTCGTAGCTGTGCCCCACCAACAGAACCTCTGTAACAAATATGTACCAATTTTAAATTTTTATTGTTGTACCAAAAAGACACTAATAAATTACTCAAAAATTTGAAAAACTATGAAATAAAAATAATAAAATGTATAATATACCAATTATTATTTTGTACAATTAATTATTGGGGCATCTGTCTTGCTCGCTTCGCTCGCAAGAGCTCGCGCCTTCGGCGCTCGCTTTCAATACAGTAAACTGGAGTGAGATAATTAAAGAAATTTTTTATTATGAAATTGTTTTAATTTAAAAATGTTTTGAATTATAATTATTTTAAACAATTATTATTACAGCAAGCATGTGGTTGAGATACGCTTGGTGGGACTATCTCGGATCTAATAGTAGAAATAATATAAAGAAAATATATATAAGGAAAGTGGATGTAGAGGCATGAGAGTGATTGTTTATTCCAATAACAATTAAGACGGAGATAAGGTTGTTTACTTTTCTCTCACAGAATGAGATTATGTTGTAACTTTATAAGATTAATCTATTTTGTTTGTTATCTCGTTTCAGCACCCGACGAGGAACTAAGTTAATAGTTCGAAACCGGTCGTGTGATCAATAAAGAATAAGTAGGATTAACTTAGTTTCATTAACCAAAGTATAAATATCCTACTGGGACTTAATACACATTTATTATTTTACCAAAAATAAGACACTAATGAATTACTCAAAAATTGGTAAAACTATGAAATAAAAATAATAAAATGTGTATTTTATACTCTTAATTATTGGGGCATCTGTCTTGCTCGCTTCGCTCGCAAGCGCTCGCGCCTTCGGCGCTTGCTTTTAATACAGTCAACTGGAGTGAGCGAGAGGTCTTTGGATAAAGAAGACGTCAAGTTGAACGCCAGCATAACCCACTTGAACATAATGCCCAGAAGAACAAAAGACAACTGCGTTGTTATCTTGTATAGACTTGTCGATACGGATCATAAGAAGTTCACCATGGATGGGACCGTCAAGCTCTTGGGGATGCTTTTGGATGCCGCCATCTTTGATTATCCGCCTGCTGGATTCATTATTTTGATTGACGTTGAGCAGGTGAGGCTAGCGGGTTGGTATGGGTTTGACAATTAAATTTTGACTAATGATAGGTTGATTATTGGTAGTTTGATTATTGGTAGTTTGACTATTGATAGTTTGACTATTGTTGGTTTGACTATTTGTACTTTGGCAATATATATGTCTATTGGCAGTACATATGTCTATTGGTAGTTTCATTATTGACAGTTTGACAATTACTAGTTTGACAGTTAATATTTTCAGATGACCCTGATGCATTTACTGAAGGTCAAACTAACGCCCTGCATAAGGTTCATAAACTACCTTCAAGAAACCCTATCAGTGAAACTGAAGGGCATTTATGGTATAAACTCTGTATATCTCGTCTATAAATTATTCTCCCTCGTCAAATCTCTCACGAAGGAGAAGCTAAAGCTCCTCATACACTCGCATCCGAAACCTTTCGACAAAGAATACTTTATGGCAAACGTTGTCGAAAAAGAATGTCTTCCCAAAGAGTATGGGGGCCTTCTATCTTCGACTAAGGAGCTACACGAAGAAACTCTGCTGAGTTTACGAAGAATGGAAGCCTTTTTCAAGGCGGAAGAGGAACAAAGACGTGATGTTGTGCAAAAGTTTCATGATACCGAGGGAAATTAACTTAAAAAGAGTCTCTAAAAAATTAATCTAAAAATTAGTCAAGAAAGTAATCAAACACAGCGTCATCTACGGAATGACAGTTCAATTATGAATGACAGTTCAACTGCGAATGATAGTTCAAGTACAAATGACAGTTCAACTGCGAATGACAGTTCAACTGCGAATGACAGTTCAACTGCGAATGACAGTTCAACTACAAATGACAGTTCAACTACAAATGACAGTTCAACTGCAAATGACAGTTCAACTACAAATGATAGTTCAACTACGAAAGACAGTTTAACTACAAATGACATTGACAGGTACAAAAGTAAAACAACAGGAACACTAGTTTACATCGTTTTATTGGTTAAAAAAAATGGTCGGAATCAATGAGTATGCTCGAGTTGCACTTGAAAGCCTTAAGGGTAAGTGAGTCTCTCGACTCGCCTCTTACTTTCACTACAGTAATGCTAAGTAAAAAATAAAATGAGTACAATAAAAATAGATCAACAAAATTGGACTATCGCACATCGACATCAAATAGTTTAATGTACACGTGTAGAAAATAATTGAATTAAGAGTTATAATAATAAAACTTGTAATACATATACAATATACATATTACGATAAAAATAATACACATCAAAATAAGAAAAAAATATTAAATTAAGATAAAAAAATTAAATTAAAATAAGAAAAAAATTAAATTAAAATAAGAAAAAAATTAAATTAAAATAAGAAAAAAAATTAAATTAAAATAAGAAAAATATCAATGTACAAAAGGTGCAGTTAACCATAATACATATAATAAAAAAAATAATTGGTTTTCAATATTTTGTATAAAAAGTTTAAGATAAGTTTTCTCTAGGCTACTACATTATTGATTGGTACGCTTCGTTCATTCTTTATTTTTGCTTTATTCTGCTTGCCATTATAATGTTTGTATTTATATAAGATATGTATGTCAAAAGCTGTTTTTTTTAAGTGTAAAATCTAACTTTTTGTAGTGTAAAACATAACTTTTTTGTAGTGTAAAACATAACTTTTTTGTAGTGTAAAACCTAACTTTTTGTATTGTAACCAGGGAGGTTCAATATTATCTAACCTCCCTGATTGTAACACCTAACTTTTTGTATCGTAAAATCTAACTTTATCAAAGTTATACGAAACGAAAAGCTCTAGTCAGTCGTGTCTTTGGAATGTTTACGTTGACGAGAAACAATCGATAGCTACCTAGTGTCTAATAAAGGAATGCATTTACCTAAATTGAGCGATCTTTTTTAAATTTTTTTTTTGTCTAATGGAATGAAACGAAAAAATAATAAAAGCAACTAAGCGTACTTACGACTTTACAAAATCATAACATTATATCATAAATAAGTAGATATGTACAGTATTGTTAGGGGTGAAGTAGGGTTGGAGAAATGATTGTTTAAAAATATTTTTCTAATTATTTTGTCAAATATTTTTTTAAAATAACGTTAAAATTGTTCTAAACATTTTTTTTCAGAATGTGCTTGATATTTTTTAAAAATATTATTAAAATGTTTTTCAAATACTATTAAAATGTTTTTAAAATATTATTAAAATGTTTTTCAAATACTATTAAAATGTTTATAAAATATTATTAAAATGTTTTTAAAATATTATTAAAACGTTTTTAAAATATTATTAAAATGTTTTTAAAATATTATTAAAATGTTTTTAAAATATTATTAAAATGTTTTTAAAATATTATTAAAATGTTTTTAAAATACTTATTTACTAATTTACATCATTTATGTATTTCCTAATAATTTTTTCCAACACTACTTCAAAGTGCAATCTCTGTACTGCCACAATTTTGTAATAATTACATTTATTCGAATTGATAATTATTAAAAAATAAAAAAAAAGTATTATAAAGAAGCTAATATCAATAACTCTGGATGCACATAATTTTTTATTGTTTGTTTTATATTCAGTTGTTTATGTCATGTTCAATTGTTTGTGTCATGTTCAACTTTCTATAAGTCATGTTCAAATGTTTATGTCAAATGTTCAATTGTTTATGTCAAATGATCAATCGCTTATGACAAATGTTCAATTTTTTATGTCAAATGCTCAATTGTTTATTTCCTGTTCATTTGTTTGCTCGAGTTACGATAACCTTCCTTACAACACTTCCGCGAACATTCACGAACCTGCTCAGCTTACAACCTTCAAATTTCAATATTCATACTTACTAGCTAGCTTAGTCTTTAGTGTATAAATATAAAAAATTGTACAAGTTTTCAAAAATATAAAACCGTCGCCAGGACCATCAGCACGAAGATCGCGACGGGTCCCTCAAAGTCCAGTTTGTTCGTGCCGCTTGTCCACGTCAGGCCTCTGTAGTTAATGTTGGGGGTGGATATTCCTGAAATCGAGAAACGACAGGTTTCCACACATTAATCCACATGTCGTACAATTCAAAACGATCATTCGCAACTTTAAACGGTAAAGCAGCAATTAAATCAAACAATGACAGCTTGGAACTGACATTGACAGCTCGAATCTGACATTAACAGCTCGAATCTGACATTAACAGCTCGAATCTGACATTAACAGCTCGAATCTGACATTAACAGCTCGAATCTGACATTAACAGCTCGAATCTGACATTGATAGCTTTAAGTTGACATTGACAGATTGTTCCCGTTTGAAGTTACGAACTATTTTTACATCCCCAAAGATTTAATCAAATGAAAAAAAAATCATGCAAAAACTTACCTAAAGAACTGCATGAACACAATCGTTGCAAAGAGAATCGTGCTAATAGATGCGGCCGCCGCGCTTCCATATTGCGATTTTCCACAGGCGGGGGGGCAAATGGGGATCACAGTTTCTAAATGCATACAACAGCTAGCTATAGATAACTACATAGTACATAGATACGAAATAATCATAAAATAAGAAAAGAATCAAATCTAGAATTAAATTAAAATTAAATGCATATGTAATCTAATCCTTCAATCTAATGTAATCCAACGTGATTTTTTTATAATACTTGAACAAGAAGCAATTTTTTTTTCTATATTTAAGAATTATTAACAGATCTTGGGGTTTTTCGTTCTGTGGGTTGACATAAGCTACTAAGATATTCCCCCAAATGTATAAACAACTACATAGCCTATTTTGACAGTTAAAAAAATAAAAGTGAAAGCATGGGTGCCAACAGTTCATTCTCAGTCATTAAAAATCACTAAGTATACAAATGCACTCATTCTGCATCTGTCAACCCAATTTTACAAATCAATATAATTGATATACTTAATATACTAGATATAAAAAACGCAATATAATTAATACATAGTTCTCATTCAAATTGACATTTTTTGATCAATTTTTACTCACCAAACAGCTCAACGTGACCTTCAGCTGATCCCAAACGATTCTGTGCTTTGCAGACGTATTGGCCATATTGTCGCTTTTCAATTGTTATCACTTGCAAAGTCGTGTCGGTGAACTCGTCGGCAGTGGCGAAATGAGCAATTCTGCACAGCGATAAAAACAATATCAGAAACAAAAGTAATAAAAACAATATCAAAAACAAAAGTAATAAAAGTAATATCAAAAACAAAAGTAATAAAAACAATATCAAAAACAAAAGTAATAAAAACAATATCAAAAACAAAAGTAATAAAAACAATATCAAAAACAAAAGTAATAAAAACAAAAGTAATAAAAACAATATCAAAAACAAAAGTAATAAAAACAAAAGTAATAAAAACAATATCAAAAACAAAAGTAATAAAAACAATATCAAAAACAAAAGCAATAAAATAAAAGTAATGAAGGAAAAACTAAAAGGACTTACGCATAATGCTGATTGTCACTCAAGGCCACATCCTCCTTAAGCCAGATGATAGCTGGTGGGGGATATGCGACGACATGGCACTCTAGATTCATATCGTATTGCAAAGCTTGTCCTAACCTCGGTCTTGGAACCGTGACAACGGGAGCGAACTCGACTTCTACGCCGATGTTCCGTCTTGTCCCTTTGCCGACACCGTTCTCGGCGACGCAATAATAAGTACCCCGATCGGTTTTTTTGATCGATTTAATCTTCAAGGTGTTGCCCTTGTAAATAGATCCTCCTGTCGGCAAAATAGCATTATTCTCTCGCCTCCACGAGATTCTAGGAATAGGATAGCCTCCAGCGTAACATGACAACTCGACAGGCTCGCCTTCGGAAACGACGATCGATCTCGTCGAATTGTCGGAGATGATCGGCGGTCGACGGACTCGTAAGTCGACGAAGGCCTCGATTTTGTTGGCGACGGAGATGAGGACTTGGCAAACGTAAATGCCGGCATCCGTCTCTTGGATGTCTTTCACCTGTAGAGTGTAGGTGGCGCTAGTGGCGTCGAACCGAAGGGAGAACCTCGAGTCTTGCAAGATCAAGCTGCTCAGTGACGATATCGTTACGGGATTCATTTTGTTCGGGTCTGTCTTTATCCACAAAACTGGATAATCTTGGGTGTATTGGACGGAACATGACAGTTCAACTGTGCCTCCGATGTCTTTGATTTGTTCTTGGGAGATGTAGGAGATCGTTGGCGATCTCTGTGATGCGACTAGAATGGCAAAACCATTAAAATAAATATATATATAAAATAAATATATATATATAAAATAAATATATATATAAAATAAATATATATATAAAATAAATATATATATAAATTAAATATATACAAAATATATAAAATAAATACACAAAATATTGTATTAAAATATTAGTTGTATAATCAACTTAGTTATAAACATAATAAGTTAAAGAGTTATGAGTTAAATTGTTTACAGGTTTTAAATAGGATCATGTGTATAATGGAACAGAAAAATAATAAATAATTGTTAATCCAAGAACTGGAGAACAAGAACCAAAATAAGTTGACTACAAGAAATAAGAAACTAGAGGAGATGTTAAAATGTTATCAGGTTTAAAATTAGACCATAACATTGATTACACATGAAACAAGGCTCTCCATATTGTTACTTATAATAAATAATTATAAAATAATAATTATTGTTATAATTCATTAAATAGAGAAAAACATCAGAAAACAAAACTCGAAGAAAATGTAATAAATCGATTTTTAATAATACAGAACAAGAAACTGCACAAACCGTAATTACCCCGCCTAGAATTCCAAGCTAACAATCATAATACAAAAAATAAATAAATAAATAACAAGACAATCGCAGAAATCGATAAATCCGCGGATCCATTTTTTTTCAATTTATACCTTTCACCACATTTAATCATCAATATTATGTTATTTCTATTTTTATTATCGATTGTTAAACAATAAAAACAATGTAAATCCATTTTGATCAAGCCACTTTGTCTCTGCACCTGTTCGCCCTTAAAATCTACCCAATAAAACAATCTAGAAGGCGGGCCAAGCGACGAACGAAACAATTGATGTACGAAACAATTTATGAACAAAACCATAAAATAAAATAAATGAAAAAGAAAAGAAATGAAGAATAAAACAAATAAAGAATAAAACAAATGAAGAATAAAACAAATAAAGAATAAAACAAATGAAGAAAAGAAATGAAGAAGAAAACAAATGAAGAAGAAAACAAATGAAGAACGAAACAAATGAAGAACGAAACAAATGAAGAACGAAACAAATGACGAAGGAAACAATTGAATAAAACACATGAAAAACGTGTGTGAAGTGAAGTGAAGTGAAGAATGAACCAACGGAACAAAACAAGTGATGAGAGAAACAAGCGAGGAACGTAAACAATCGAGAAGGCGTCGCTCAGTCGCTAGCAGATAGCAAAAACGCTCGTCTTTTGTTATCAGCTGTCAAATTGACCTACATATCAAGTAAGCCGTTATCAATTCGAACAAAAATCAGCAGAAAAACTCACCAATTTGCAAGAAAATGAGGGAAACCGCTGCTCGGAGGAGCTCCATGGGCGCCATTTTCACAACTGGCAACACCTCGACACACCTTTCGCGTTGATTCAAATTCACAGGTAAGCGGACGCTGCAGGTAACTGTAATGCCGAGGGCGGGAGATTTGGGGATTTGAATTTCCAGGGAGGTTTTATTGCGATTTTTGGAGGAATTCGGGCGCTTGGAAAGTCAATTTTTGCGGATTACGTAAGGAATGAGCGCTATTACCGGTTAAGTGGACGAAAAATTGGAATTGGGCGTTGCTGGGACGGACGAAAGTTGTTATAGTATCTGGTCGTTATTAGTTAATTAGACGTAATCTGAGTCACGTTCGGAATTCTGCTTGCTAAGGAATAAAACGTGGCATAATAACGTTATTATCAACGAAGTTATTATTATGCCGGTTGGTTAGAATACGAGTCGTCGGAATAAGAGTTAAATGATTCATTTAGGTTGAATAGCCACAGACATGTGAATGTATTCATGATGAATAAGTTGCTGAATTAATATGCCTGTGGATTATCATTCTCGGAAGTTCTTGTGAATGTTTATTTATTATGTCTTTACCCTATGTATATTTTATTAAATTGAATATAGATTTTGTATACTTGTTAAAACATCAATGGGATAGTACAAATAAATAGGCGTTGCCTAATTAGCTTGCAAACTTGAGAAAGTTTGACGGTTCTGTAAGTTAGGCAACCGTGCGTGCTCGAGTGTTTCAAAATTGCCTAGCTTAATCGTCCGCTTTGCGTCCAGTTTTACTCTGTAGTTTTACGTTGCTGCGGTTTTACGATCCAAGTTGCTTTGACTGTTCTTTGACATTTGTTCGAATTCCGCCGGTAACAACGTTGGTCGGTAAGTTAGTGCACGTTTTCGTTATGTCATGTTTGTGTGATTATTGAAGATCTAATCTTGATGTAAGTCTTTTTAATAGAAAATTGATTAGTTTTAATATACTAAATTAGTTTTTTAACAAACAAAGAGTATATTTCTTGTTTAGAATAAAATAGATAGAATAGATTTATTCTCAGCTCAAAATTACACAGCCTTACCATTAGGGTACATATTCTTCTAGGTGGCTCTTAGAAATCCGTTTTCATGTTGATTGAATTCATCAGCTTTATGAATAAAGAATAAAAGATAAAAGAAGCATGAAGAGTGATTTCGAAAATGTCGAGAGAGGGTGGGATTTTATTATTAATAAGCAGCTTAAAGCGAAAACGAACTAGTTAGAGAAAATATAAAACAAACATAAATGTTGATTTCGAAAATACCATATTATTATTCTCTAAAAAGAACAAAATTGGTATTGTATTAGAATACATTAATCATTGCTTATATGTATTACAATAGAAAAGAAATCAAGAAATTTTAAAATAGACATCAACAATAGAATATACATTAAAATAATTAAATAAGAAGAAATTTAAAAAAAAACTAATAACAATACAATTTATTTATTTTTAGCGCCATTTATATTTCTGTATGTATCATGTAATTACATGTAGATGCTGTAATTCTGAAGAGTCTTATTAAAAACAAGCGAACGGTGGATTTGAGAGGGGCTCGAGGGTGAATAACGTGCTTACATCAGAAGTGTTGACGCTGCCACAACGCACCAATGTCCACACGGTCTACTAAGAACCTAATAGTCTCTCTGAACCTTACTGCATTGTGGCAGATTTACGCACGTTATGAACAGGACAAAGGATTTGAAAGCGAGGCGAAACCGGTAAGGCACTCTGACCACAGCTCTGAGATTGGAAGCCATTGGATTGCGACTGGTGGGGGGACTATGCCTCGAGGCGGTGTCTATATTTTAAAGAGTTTAGCTGTACATGCTAAGCAATAACATAATGTGAGATCAAAAAGACGCACCTTTGAACATTGTTCCAAATTATGAAAATAAAAATCTGTTGTGAATGTTATTATTTTATTAGTTTAATAATTTTCAAACTTGTGAACAGAATTTACCTATTTTTTTCAAAAGTTCAAGTGTCTACCGGTAATCTCGTTTGGCCTCAGAGAATTCCTGAACTTGTTCACTCTTTACTTGCAGACAGAATACTGATAATATTTTTTAAGTATGAGTTGTTACAAAATTGTAACGCTGACTTAACTTTGCAGGTATCGTGAAACTAATCTTTGTAGATATCTTTATTTAAAAGCTGTTATCTAATCTTTGATAAGTACCCAATTATTAAATCCATTGATTAACTATCAATTATGTTCTGGTGAAAAGGTTCCAAATAAAATTCACTGAACAATTGTTCTAATGAAATCTTTATTGACATATATTTATATATTACCACACAATTTTCGTCTCATTTTGAAAGTTTTTAATTCTTTTCTCGTAACAATAAAGAAGCTATTCTCCTCCTCCCAAAGTGTTCACAATAATATAGAGGACTACAACCATTCAGATCTGTCTTTTCAACATTGACATTTTTGTTAACTAATAATTCAGCTATGTCGTACCGATTTAACTCTATGCAGTGAATTAAGGGACTAATTCCGTTCATATCTGATTGTTCAACATCAACGTTAACATTTAACAATAACTCAGCTATTTCAGCGTTTTTAAATTTTATGCAGTAAATTAAAGGACTTTCACCGTAAAAATCTGTTTTTTCGACATCGACTTTATTGTCAATTAATAACTTAGCAATTTCAATGCGATTAGATTTTATGCAGTGAATTAAGGGACTAATTTTTTTTCTGTCGACTTGTTCCATATCAACATTAACATGTAACAACAACTTAGCTATTTCGGTATTTTCAGCTTTTATACAGTGAATCAATGGAGTTATTCCAGCAAAATCTGGCTTTTCAATATTAACATTTTGGTCAATTAATAACTTACCAATTTCAATTTGATTTGACTTAATACATTGAATTAAGGGACTGGTGCCTTCGTTGTCTATTTGTTCAACGTCGACATTAACATTTAACAATAACTTAGCCATTTCAGTGTTTTTAAATCTTAGGCTGTGAAGGAATGGACTTACTCTATCAAAATCCGGTTTTTCGACATTGACTTTTTTGTCTATTAATAACTTGGAAATTTCAATTTGGCCCGACTTTATACAGTGAATTAATGGGGTACTTCCTTCTGCATCTCTTTTTTCAATATCAACATTATTTTCTATCAATAACTTGGCTATTTCATTGTTTCCTAGTTGTATACACTGGATAAATGCCCTAAATCCCTCTTTATCTACCTTCTCACTTACTACACGTTTTTCTATAAATAATTCTGCTAATTCATTTTGTCCTGCGTGTATGCAGTGCCATAGAAACCCTTTGTTGGAAAAATTATTTTTCACGATCGTTATATTTTTACGTAATAATAATTTTAATACATCATTTTGACTTGATTTCATAACCTTCATTAGTAGTTTATCGCTTATCCTGGTTACATTTTTAAAGTTCTCAATATTTTCAAAAAGTAACTCAACTATTTGGAAGTGGCATAACGATAGGCTATGAGTGACACTATTATAATCTATTATATCAGCATATTCACCGTCATTTTTAAATTTAAAATTATAATAGGCACCTTCACCTTCTACGTTCAAGTTATTATCTAACAATATTTTTAACATTTCTGGTCGGTTTAATTCTATGATGTACATCAAGGGAGTGAACTCTATACTGTTTCTTACACTTATATCTACCTTTTGCTCCACTAGGAACTGTAGTATGTCTAAGTGTCTAAATTTTATCGAGTATATAAGAGGACTCATGTCATCCTTACTTATCCCTGAGCAATGGACATCTACTAAATCTGGTTTAGCATTGTGATGTAAGAGCAACCTGACAATATCGAATTGAAAATGATTAATTGCTAAAATTAAAGCTGTCTGATCTGAGATATTTTTTGCGTTAACATTTGCATTCTGACTGAGCAAACCTACAACTAATTCATTGTTCCAAGTTTGATCTAATTTTATGCTATACATCAAAGGTGTTAATCCTAACCTATCTGTTTCATTTACATTCACTTTCTGATCCAGCAAGAATTTAAATATATCCAAAAATTCAAATTGTATCGAGTTCAAAAGAGGAGTCATGTCATCCTTACTTATACCAGAGCAATGAGTATCTACTAGATCTGGTTTCGCTTCGTGCTGCAAAAGCAACCTGACAATATCAAATTTGAAATTATTTATTGCCACAATTAAAGCTGTTTGATCAGAAGGATTTTTTGCGTTAACATCTGCATTTCGATTGAGCAAGAGTTGAACTAAATCTCTGTTCTCATTTCTAACAGCATGGAATAATGGCGACTCTCCTGAGGAAGTTTTCGTATTCACTTCAGCGCCATGTTGAATAAACAGTTCTATAACATCAATCTCCGCGTTTTTTTCCACTAAATAAGAAAATATCTCGTCAATATTCGAAGGCCCTCCGGATTCTTCCAAAAGCAGTTTAATTTCATTTGCCTCAAGTTGATCATAACGGTATTTTAACATTAACCTAACGCCTTTTTGTACAATGTCATAGTCGTACCATATCTTGAAAACCCCCCAAAGGAATATGTTTGTGCAAGCATGAGATAAAATTGAAATAATGTGAGAGACGTGTGTTTTATCATCGTCTAAATCTTTTGCCAAACCAACACATGTCCATAACGTGTAATAGTCTTGCCAACTTCCTCCAAACTTAATTTTTGTTACTTCCTGCACTAAAGGTTCAACACTGACCAGTCCATCATGAATGGTTATCAAAGAATATGACTCTAATAGTAAACTTGCCTCTTTAATGTCCTCCAATTCCCAGCCCAATCTTTGAAAGTATTCTTCCACTGGAATATTATCCTTTGAGAAGTATGCAATTCGTTTGACTATTTCCGTTGCTAATTGATTCGATTTCCCTCTTCCTGCGTTAATTTTTTCAATAGTAATATTCCACGTTAAGTAAACAGACTCAATGTACTCATTATCCAAATGGACATTCTTGTTGGTGGTGTAAACTTGCAAATACTTGCGTATGGAATAGCTTATCTCAAAATTCTCTTCTTCTTTTCTTTGTTCGTTTATGTATGCTGCAGCGAGTGTTAGAGCAACAGGAAAGTTTTGAAACTTCCTTGCCAATTCTTTCACCTCTTCATCTTCTTTGTCCTCCGTCAACTTTAGCCGATCTCTAATCTTTACAATGGTTTCTTCTTCCGTTAAATTTTTGATGATCAAAACCTCAATTTTCTTTTTCTGATTACAATTTTGCAGCTTCGCTGCGATGAGGACGTCCATTTTCTCGGAGATCGTGCAGATGAACCCCAAAGTCTAAGATCTCTTCAACTTCCTACCTTTTAATGAAAATAAATCTTGTTTTATTTTTTTGTTATAAAATAGGGTAAAATACCCGGTTTTCGGCACCCTCCTAGTTTTCGGCACCCCTGGCGGTATTTTATAAATAATAAGCATCTCAAATGGTCGTAACCTATCCAAATGCACTTATTGGATACGAGAAGCCCTTTTATTCATGTACATACAGTTTGCCCATTGTTTTACCGCTAATAATACCTTAAAAGTTCATTTGTTCAACAAATCTCGCCTAAAGCGTGCGCTTTTTGTAGTTTTTGATAAGCAAGTAGCAGTTTTTGTGCTCAAAATATTATAGTCTTAAATGGGATAATTTCTCTTTTTCACAATTTCATCCTATTGGATATTTATTTCTGTACAATTTAAATACAAATTAAGTTAAAAATTTTTGTTAATTTATGAATTAATGTGTGTGCCGAAAACTGGTCCGAGAATCATGGTAAAAAAACCAGTTTTCAGCACCTTAATGCCGAAAACTGGATACGCAATAATTAGTTTTCAGCACCCCTCATCAAATGATTTTAGCATGCCGGAATTTACATACTTCAACATGGCGAAACCTTTCTAGTTCGTTACGTTTTTATAGAAGAAGATCTTAATGTGTTTTTAAGAACAGATGTTACTAATTGCTGGGAATTTCCAGATTTCAACGTTCAAAACCTTTCTAATTCGTTACGCTTTTATAGGTGAAGATCCGAATGAGTTTTTAAGAAAAGTATCTTTCCGGTTGCGCTAATAAAAACCCAACTACTTCTTCAAGCAGGGTTAGTTAGAACTGCAGAATACGAAGCGACAGTTCTCCGATAGTTTGTGTGCATTAAGGTAAACATTGTTTTGTGTTATTAAAGTGAAGACATAAGGAATGGCGAACGAAATGTTCAAAATGAAAAAAGACAAGAAAACCAACATCTCTTCAAGAGTTAAGAATGGACCGAAGCGACGAATGATGAAAACCTACACCGAGGCCTTGATACAGGAAGCGATTTCAAGAATAAAAAAAGGGGTCAGCCAGCCTCTACGGTATTCCGAGGCAGACTATCCAATACCGCATGGGTGGTCGGTTTGTAAAACCAAGAACAGAACCATCATCCATTCTTTCTGAGGAAGAAGAGAAACTTCTCGTGCACTAGATCCTGGAGAGCGGGCGAAATGGGTTTCCAAAACGTTGCCTCGATCTCCTCAAGAGTGTAGAGGATTTTTTAAAATTTTCAAGTAAAAAAACACCTTTCACTAACGGAAGGTCAGGTAAATCCTGGCTTAGAGGATTTTTAAACAGAAATCCAGAAGTTAC
>JAWQRP010002833.1:0-14611 GCA_033557875.1 Quadriops clusia | reverse complement strand
TTAAATTTGAACTTTCCTACTTTCGAACTATATAACATTTTTATACATAACAAATAGATAAGTTTCTCATTTAAAATTTATTGAAATCTTTTCATGAGGCCATGAATATTCTTTTATACTACTACTACTTGTTTTCTGTTTTACAATTTTCAAAATCAGACATGATATTTTTCTTGAAATATTAAAGTTATAAAAAGAGATGACAACTTGTTTAAAAAAGAATGTTGTAATTTTTAATATATAAAACATGCAGATATTTTAATAAATAGCCTTTATATTTAAAATTGTTTTTAATGAGAAACTTGTTTTCTGTTATATACAAAAATGTAATATAATTAGAAAAAATAATAGCATTATAATGTCAATATAAATAATTTATTCAAAGTAGTAAATTTCAAATTTTATTTATTTCACATAATTTCAATTCTACAATCGAAAAATCCAGCAAGGTCAAATTTTAGGGTAAAATAATAGGCTCAAGTTCATGCAAATTTTTAATATTATACACTCAACCGGTTTCGGCCCATCATCAGGCTCTGCAAGTCATTTAAATTTAAAATTTACTAAAATATACGTACGCTCCGGTTATGTAGTGTATTTTAAATATAAATGACTTGCAGAGCCTGATGTTGGCCCGGGATAGGCCGAAACCAGTTGAGTGTATAATATTAAAACTTTGCATGCACTTCAGTCTATTATTCTACCTTAATTTGTATTACTTGAAGAAGTTTATAAGAAATAAACTAACGTTGGGGGTATTTAAATAATTTTAATTTACAATAAAAACCTCCCCAAGAAAAATAATAAACAAATATTGTATAGTCTGATATTCAAAGCAGACACTATATAAAATAAGTACCTTTAACATTCTAAAGAACAATAAAATAGTTTCTGTATATGAAAACAGGCTAAACATGTTACACATAGTTCATGTTGATCAACGCACGTCTCAATGATTTATTGTCATTTTTCGATCATTTTGTTCTGAGCAAACGCGGCATCTTTTTCTCTTTTTCCCCTACCTCATCTTTGCACTCGGGGGTACAACACTTGGTCCACCCGTATATGTATAAGAAGCACAAAGAATACAAAGAGTTCAAAACACGTAAAAATATGCATTTTATATGCGAGTAAATAAGATAATTCCTCCTCTGTCAATTTTGTCGACTCTAAAAGTATTTTTACGCTTCCTTGCTCTTGAAGGACCTGCCTAATTATCTCCCATGGTTTACAGACAAAAATTAACAGAACTCTGAACGGCGGTAATTTTGCAAGTATGGTCCCATTGTTACACATTCATCCACTTAGCAGCAATCCAGAAAAATAATTTGTAGTACTATACGTAAAAACACAATAACCAGGTGTAAATCCTGGCATAACTGCCTAAATTTCCAGGAGTCATAGTTCTAATGTCTGGCGTCGGTAATTGGCCTATGATATGGAAACAGACCGACGCCAAACAAATGATTAAAAAAAAAGCGAAACTCGTCACCGATCAGTGTCGTGCGACTGGCATCAAAAAACGATCCGTCACACAAGCGTGACATGCGCATTCAATGTGTTACGAGGGCTGACTAGTAAACAAACCGCACTTTTCAGATATCTCAAAAATTACTAGGCGGAATATGATGAGGTTTTCGCAGATGCTTTAAAACATGATTTGAAAGGTAACTAACGCCCTTTTGGCAAAATATATAATTTTTTTTTCGTATCGATTATCGTACAAAATCTCGCTGTGGTGACACACATTACAACATAAAGAGCATTTTATCTTTATGAAATTTTGAAAAATATTTCCAAATTTTTAAGAAATCTGAAAAGTTTGAAACGGATTCAAAATTCCCGCCACGGGATAGATATACGTTGTCTTTCACGTTAGAGAAGGACGCATGCCAATGTTTAAGGTGGCTGACTAGTAAACAAACTTGTTTGTAAACATTGGCATGCGTCCTTCTCTAACGTCAACGACAACGTATATCTATCCTGTCGCGGGAATTTTGAATCCGTTTCGAATTTTTCAGATTTCTTAAAAATTTGGTAATATTTTTCAATATTTCATAAAGATAAAATGTTCTTTATTTTGTAACGTGTGTCACCACAGCGAGATTTTGTACAATAATCGATAAGAAAAAAAAAATTATATATTTTGCCAAAAGGGCATTGTACTTATCTTTCAAATAATATTTTAAAGCATCTGCGAAAACCTCATCATATTCCGCCTAGTAATTTTTGAGATATCTGAAAAGTGCGGTTTGTTTACTAGTCAGCCCTCTTAAATTGTCACTTGCTGAGTGTTATGAACAAGTGTCTCATATTATAGTGATGTGCATCACATGTGCTGTTATTGACTGTGCCTGAGTATGCATTTTATATGTTGAAATTGGGTGCTAGTGATCGAAATTTTCTACCGTTGGAAACAGGAAGAATTTCTGCAACGGATGGATCATAGGTTTCAGAGTCCCCAATTGATTAAGGGCTGCTGGTGGTAAAGGTTCAGTTTACCTGCCTATACTTGAAAAAAAATCTGCAAAAATAAATGCAAAATATGGGAAACACATGTTTAACCAGCATAGAGTGACTTTCAGGAACAGAGCTGTACTTGGAAAATTTACAACAGGTCGTAAATAATAAAGGTCTCTAGGGCACCTCGCGAGGTCCTATGCCCGTTGGATGGCTTTGTGAGGTGTTTCGGTGAGATAAACGAAGCTGTCATGCATGTGGTCAGTCAGAATCGAAACTATACAAGTATGATGGATGTTCTTTTAGGGCATGTAAGGACTGAACTGGGATTACATCTTCAGAAGAAAGAGCTTTAGATTTAAAGAAGAATCGCATCGTCAAATATCTCTGCAAGACATGTACAAATAGGATTGGGTCCAGTGTTGCTCCCTGTGATTATGTAGGAAGGGTCATGGTACTTGAAGAGACGTTGGTCAAAATACGGGAGGACATTGAAATTATTAAAATGAATGAAACGGAAGCACAAGGTAAACCTTATCAAGATCAGATTAAGCTGTTAATGAGTGAAGTAGCTCTATTGAAAGACACATTATAGTAAAAAGATACTATTATAAAGAAGGATGCTGCAATTACTAGTCTGGGAATCCTATGTCAAACAACTAACTAATGGCAAGACATCTTTGCCACAACAGAACGTCGCACTGTCAAATTAAAATATGTCCAAGCACAAGAATATCAACACTTTCTCATGGTCTGATCTAGGGACACGGGATCTACCTGGCGAGCAAACGTGACAAAATCAATAATAATAACATAATACAACCTGATAATCAAGATGGAACACACGAATATGAAGCACTAAAGAACAATTTAAGTGACTTCAAGACGGCTGCGGCTGCTGGAAAGGCAAATCAAAAACGGCAGATGCAATCTAGAAGTGGAGCCGAGGAGTCATGGAGTCAGCAAAAATGGAAGAAAATATGGCTGTATATTATCATCAATAAAATTAAGGACAATATAAATGCACAGACAATACACAAATATGTTATTGATAGGGCCAAAACGGATCAGGACGTAATTGCGAAGAAACTTGAAATACAACCGACAGGAAAGACAAAAAATCTTTTATGTTGGGAGTTGAACTAAATCTGAAGGATGCAGTATATCAAGAAAGTTTCTGGCCATCTGGAACTCATTTTTCCATGTTTGATTTTGCGATGGGCAAACGTTTTTAAGGCAATGCCAGGTACGTGGAAGCAGAGGGAGACTAACCTGCAATACCACACAATCAGTAAATACACAGCAAGCAAAATAATTCTTTAATGCATACAATGAACACTGAAAAGTCCTCAGGAGATGATATTAACTATTGGAAATTGAAATGTGCAATGTATGGGAAATAAAATAGCCCAAATAGAAAGCATTCTTAGTAATCATAATAACTTAAAAATTATTGGTATCACTGAACACTGGTATACACCAGAACTAGTAAAAATGAAAAACATACTAAACGCTTTGTATGTGATTTCGGTGTGAATAGGTTGAAACAGCTAAGGGGGTATTCGTAAATTACGGAAAACTGTATAAAATCAAAATCGAAGAAACAAAAAGAACATAAGCAACTCATAATTACAGCAAGCAACAAGCAGATAGCTATTTAGTCTATAATAAACAACTCAAAAACGGATAAAAAATCTCAGACTCAACAAGCCTCACGCCTGACATATTAAGCAAATACTTCTTGCTGATCTATGCGATATGAGAATCTAAAAAAGATGCAAACATCCTACTAAAAAACAAGAAAATGGACTGTAAAAAATTATTTTATTTCAAAACTTTTGATGAGGTAAATATTGTGGCGGTTGTGAATTCCCTTCCAACCAAAACAATTATGGACTACTATGACTTATCAACTAAACTGCTAAAGACCATTATACCATATATATCAAGACCATTTTTCCTGATGCCCTAAAGCTAGCTGACATACACTCTATTTACAAGAAGGGCGATGTTAACGTTCCAGAGCATTTTCGACCCATTTCGATATTACCAACACTTTCCAAAGTTATGGAAAAACTTCTTGTTAAAGAATTTTCTCAATATATGGAGAAGATCACTGCCCTAACCGAGGCGCAACACAGTTTTGGATGCTAACGATCAGCTCAAACCGGTCTACTAAGTATAGCAAACCAAATTGTAGACACTTTTGACAGGGTTGAAAATATCCGGGCATCTTGCTGTGATTTGAGTAAGGCCTTTGATACGATATCTCACAAAATATTTTGTGTAGTATTTACTACTTAACAAGCTAGAGTATTATGGCATCAGAGGACTAACACTTAAGTTAATAGAGTCTTATCTGGTCAGGAGCATTCGGGGTGGGGGCTCGTGTCGAGTGGTGTGTCGCTATAACTAATCTATATATACTTAACTGCCTCGTGTACGTGGCTGCAAACAGCTGTTCATAAAGAACAAAGAATGCAACACTTATAATACAAGGCACAAGGATGCAATCTCCACACAATTCTATCGCATTCAGAAGACGCAGCAGAGAGTATTTTATTGGGCCTGTAAGCTTTACAACTGGCTGCCTATACCTGTAAAAACGTTGAACACCTCAGCCTTCCGCAAAGTGTTGAGGGAGGTTCTCAAGGAACACCCCATGTGTGGTCTAGACGAGTACAATACAAACTCTCAACGACAGATGGTATTGAGCTGAGGGATATGTTCGATCATCATGTACTCATTAGCACTTTGCGCTTTTGTATTTTCTTTTTTTTTATGATGTTATGGTTGTTAATATCTGCTTCTGAATAAAGCTATTATTATTATTATTATTTTTAATGCATAATGCTTCAATCATTACATAACCAACAATACTTTTTAGATGGCCAACATTCCAGCATGCCTCCTAGGATCCGCACAAACAAAACAAAAGCAGGTCATCGACGAAATCCTAGAAAGTAAATACAGTCTCGTTTACATGACACCAGAATTTTGTTGCGGGGATTATGGCCAAGGTACTTATCCTCATATATAACCAAACAATTCACTATTTACCTTATGTTAACCACTTAACGCTCCCGAGTCGCACTCGGGCACTATTTACTGTCATTTTTGTACAAACCCGAGTCTGACTCGGGCTACTATCATATTAGCTGAAACATTTTTGGTTGACAAACTTCTTCATTCGTGTATAAGTACATATTTAGAACAGAAGATCGGAGTACCGAACATTCGTATATAATATTTTATAAAAAGTGCCTCTATGTTGGGGCACTGCCAGATTATAAATTGGAATCAATGCTAAGCGACTCTTCCATGTATGAGGGTTGTGGCAAGATTATAAAATTAATCATTTTTATTCCATTCTCGTATGCACTCTAATGCAATCAATTCATTCATAAATAACATAAAAACTTTGTCCCTAACTCCATTAACTATATCTGGATTATATTTTCAAGTAAGAAGAGTGCCGTATCCTTACTTTATATGTACCTTACAAGAAAAATCACTCTATGGTGTAGTTCCCGAGATAGATTTAATAACATATGTTCTTAAGCGGTTCCTCTTCCATAATTCATCTCTGTTTGTTTCACCAACGCCTAGAACTCCACTTGCGACTTCTAATCACGCGATTATTCAGTCACAAAAATAGAATTCATTGATTAAAATAGAAGTGCACACACTTACGACTGAACACTCTCTGCAATTGTATTTGAACAATGAGATTTATTTTTGCGACTGAAAAATCGCTCGACTAGAAGTCGCAAGTGCAGTCCTAGAATAAATAATTCACATTGTGGATAGCTTCGATTCAAATCAGTACCTACTAGGCCGACAAAGAGAGGAAGACCAATAAAAAATGTGAGCATACAAGCGACATCAACATGGGCACTTTTCATGACTTAGTGAAAAAAAATTCCCTATATTTATATACGAAATATTGATAATTTTCTTTTGTCATTCATATTTGTAAATGTTTGTAATACAGTGAAATCTCAATCTATCATTTTCGTAGGGACCGGTTTTATAAAACCATTATCGCGGGAAAACGATCATAACAGCCCTTATATGAAAAAATTAGAAATAGCCAACAACATGTTATGAAAACTTATTTATTTATCATATTATATTAAAACATATGTAATTATGTTAAATAATTGAAAAAATAGATTTATTTATAGTTTTTTAAAAAGTCAAAAATTTTTGTTCGATAAGAATTATTACTTCGATTTGTTTTCTTTAACTTCTGCGGTGTGGCACACAACAAGTACGCACCACAGGGTCAAACAATCACCAACGAGTACTACAAGGATGTCCTCCGTCGCCTTCGCAATGTTGTACGGTGCCAGAGACCGGAGTTAACAGCAAATTGGCGCCTTCATCACAACAATGCTGCAACATATTCCTCGCACTTGATTCAGACTTTTTTGACAAAAAACCCAGACTACTGTGGTTCAATAGGTTCCTTACTTTCATGATATGGCCTCCTGCAGCTTCTGACTGCTCCCCAAACTCAAAAGGCCATTGAAAGAAATGTGATTTCAGGCAAGAGAGGACATTAGGAATGCAACGGCGAGACCACTATAATTACCTCATTCAAATGCTGTTTGTCAACAACAGACCCTATCGACAGGCGGAAAAGAAATCACACATGCGCACGAAGGTTCAAGGTAGACTCATGCAAGAGCACTTCATTTAAATGCTTCAGGTTTTCGCAAAAAAAAAATAAGGTTGGATAGTAGTCTAGCAGATCACGTATTTACACCCATTAGGTCGAATATTAAACAATATGAAATGGCTCTAATAAAAATGTGTTCTTAAACTTTCGATGAGATCAAATCCAATAATGCGGTAAATCATTAAAAGACAAACGGTAAATGCGGTTTTTAATTACATTCATTAAATAGGCATTTGTTGAGAAATTGGGAAAACGAAACTCACGGGAACGAATAACCGAGATGTCACTGTATATCGTTTCATTTCTGCACTGGAATGACCATATTATTTCATAGTGTCGGAAAGGTATCGTATCACCTTGGTAATTTATCGATTTTCTCCGGGTACTATTAGGTACTTTATACTTATATGTTTCTCATCTTGATTTTTTTACTAAACTATTTAGGAATGATATTGAAGACAATTTAGAATATGAAATATTATCCGAAAATTGTTCTGAAGACACCGAGTCCGATGTGGAGTCAGAAGAAAGTGGTGAAGATGAGAGTGATTAGCACTTGCACAGGATTAATGTGCTATTAGCACAAATACGCCATTCCCCTCACCTCCAAGATTTCTATTCATAGGAAACCCAGGTTGTACAGTTACATTGCCTAATGATCCACATGTGCCTGATTTTTTCAATTATTCTTTGATGACGATCTTGTAAATATCATAGTAATTGAAAGTAATAAATTCACCACGCAGAATAGATCCACAAAACGATGGAGCCCAATTATTTTTTTGAAAATGCAAATATTTCTTGCAATAAAAGTACTGCACGGTATAATAAAAAAAACCCGAAGAACGAATGTACTGGACATTCTCACAGTTATTCGAAACACCTATATTTCCAAAGCTAATGAGCTACAGAAGATATTATGAAATTCAACGACATTTGCATTTTATAGATAATTTTATTAATATAGATGAGACATACCATCCTACCAGTCACCTACAACCAAAACTGAACAAAATATGGTCGATATTCACCTACATAAATAATAAATATAATTCTCTTTATAATAGTAATAATAACTTTCCCTAAAAGAGATATAACAATTGACGAAAGCTTGAAGCTTTACAAAGATCGACTGAGTTGGGTGCAATATCTACCACTAAAACGGGCACGTTTTGGTATTAAATTTTTTTTAGGTGTGAATCAAAATGTGCGTATCTATACTCATCTATATTCAGGGAAGTGAAAGATTATCCCATGTCGTCGCAAGTGGTACTAGCACTGATAGAACCCTTATTAGATATTTTATACTGCCTTACCACCAATAATTATTATTATATGTCGCCCATATTGGCAAATTTTCTAATCAAGTGTAAAACCGATATTTATGGAACGGTGCAACTGAATAAAAAGGAAGTACCTACAGCAGAGGGGTAAAGTTATGCTTATGAAATGGAGAGATGAAAAAGAAATTTGCCTCCTATCAACAGTATACAATTAAGAAATGTAGGAAACAAATAAAACTGATAAAGAAGGGGATATAATAAAAAAGCCAAAAATAGTTATGGACTATAATAACAAAATAATGGCAGGTATTGATAAGCTAGGTCAACATTTCCACGACTACCCGGCAGCACGTAAAAGAGGAAAGAATACTATAAAAAAGTGCTTTTTCACTTATTGGACCTTCTCGTCTGAAAAATCATTTGGACTTTCGCAAGTCACTTAAGAAAAAATTTTTGAAAAATTTCATGCAAATATATGAAAAGTAGGACGTCTAAGTTATCAACCTGGTTCTTTAAGATTAACAGAGAAGGCATTTCCCAGAATTCGTATCACCATCCGAAAAAAAGTCTGCTCGAATAAGATGCCTGCGCTGTTTGTTGCAGCAGAAGAAACAATAAAGGAAAAAAAAATCAGGAAGGAAACTCGATATTATTGTAGAGAATGCAACTTAGGTTTATGTGCAGTACCTTGTTTTTAATTATTTGATACTGAATTGAAATTCTAGTTTTGATTGTTTTTTTTACAATTTCATTATAATGATTGATTTAATGTATTTTTATTATAGTGAACGCAAATAGAGAAGTGTCATAACTATCTGAGACAAAAATAATTGCCATTTGTACTATTAGGGATAATATAAATAAAAATTTTAAGATTATGTTACGTTGATGAATATTAAAATAAAATATGTCAATATTTCAGTTTTCTTTCTTTTAGGAGCACTTATGATTTTAGGGGCAGAGAGTTATGATGTCATCTCACACTTCACTATTTGCGTTTATCCTATAGAAGCAAATAAGGTGTATAAAAAATAGAATGCTTAGATCATGGCTGTGTGGATGACTCTAAAGAGTGCCAATATTTCATATTCTGTTATAAGGGACATATTCTAGGCTTTGAGCAGTATAAAAATTACGTCATGCTTTATCTTCTTCATAATATTTCTTGCAGGGAAGAGCAAAATGTCGGCACTCTTCAGAATCACCACATGATTTTCACCCAAACACTCCATTTTAACCAATAATAATAATAACAGTGAAAGCCTAAAGTCATTAATATTTCAGTAGTAGAAATTGGTACAAGTGCCAACGCTGCTGTAGTGAATAGTCGCAAATCCTTGGGGCTAACATGCCTACACTGTCCACAACATGTTTTTTTGTGATTATTAATTTATAATCATTAAATTTTTGTCAAAAAAAATGCTTATATTTTACCGTCAATCTCTGAAAAAAAAGTGTACGTTAAGTGGTTAAAATATAATTATTACCTTACAAAAAAACAACATGATTATCATTAAAACATAATGATTGTCTTACATTTAAATTTTAGATTTGTTACAAAAAATGGACAAGGAAGTTTCAATAACACTATTAGCCATAGATGAGGCTCACTGTGTGAGCACATGGGGCCACGATTTTCGATTTCAGTACCGGCAACTAGGACTCTTAAGAAATGTTTTGCCCCATGTACCAATACTAGCAGTTACTGCAACAGCAACTCTAAGGGTTAGAAATGATATCGTTAGGTCTCTTAACCTAAGGTAAAATTTTAGCTATTTTCTCTAATAATAATAGTAATACCATTAACTAATTAAGTGCCGAAGTCTGCTATGATACTAACTTCAGACTATGCGAAAAATACCTCGAGTTCGATGGCACTATCAAATTAAGAGCCAAGAGCACCACTGACTTACTTGCTATTCATCGTATCTATTTGTATTGCAAAGGCAAAAGTTAACTTTTAATTTCATAAGTTTATTATAAATATTACACCGAGTTTTTTTAATACTTTTTTTCTTAAATAAAAATAAATTTACCTTGCATTTAACCTGAGAAAAAAAGATTTTATCGATTTGTAATTTCAAAAAAATCAACAGTGAGCCTATACTTTTAGAAGTTAGAAACTGGTATGCTTCTTGGCTCTTACGAATCACTCTTTTTTTGACACAATATTCTGCTCGAGTTAAATAAATAAATAATTTTCTTATGTGCATCATTTGCGTGACTGCCTCAACCATTTACAGTTCTATAAAAATGCCAATTAATTAATGTTGCTTTATTTTCAGAAATGCTCAGGTACTATGTTCGGGTTTTGACAGACCCAATTTATACTTCTCCGTTTTCCTAAAAGGTGCTCAAGGAGCATTTAATGACCTTCAAAAATATATGATTAGAGAACAAAATAAATGGACCTTTACGGGTTCAACCATAATTTATTGTATAACTAAGAAGCAGACTGAGGAATTAGCCGAGTTGTTAAACGGTACAGTATTAGTTTAACTTTTATAGTTTACGTCATGTATTTGCAGATATATTTTTTTATTTTATATTTTACTGCTATTATTTATATATTAAACACCGTGCAATAATATTTGACAACATATATTTTTTTTCAGTCAATGGAATAAAGTGTGCATCTTACCACGGAAGCATGACCCCAAAAGCTCGCACGGAAACTCACGAGAAATTTGTGAAAGATAAAATCAAATGCATTGTTGCCACGATTGCCTTCGGCATGGGCATCGATAAACCCGATGTCAGACGAATTATTCATTATGGATCGTCAAAAGATTTAGAGAGCTATTACCAAGAGGTCGGTCGGGCAGGTCGAGATGGCCAACCTGCCGAATGCGTTACTTTTTACTCTCAAGGAGATTTCGAAATATTAAGGTATTCTTATAAAATAAATAATTATAAAATAATGTAAAAACTTAAACTAAAAGTTATAAAATGAATTAAAAGTTATGAGTTAAAAATGCAAAAGAAAATAAAATCATAAAATAAACTAAATAGAGTTCATTTCACAAATTTTTAGACACTTGAGGGAAGGAGGCTACTGCAGCGACAAAAACAAGGATCACAAAGAAGCAATGGCCAACTTAATTAAGAAATATTTTGATACGAGAAATTGCAGACGACAATTCATTTTAAACCACTTCGAAGGTACTCCCAATAAAAAACTGGACCCAAGGCCCAAATGCTGTGATAACTGCACAAGAAAGTAAGTTTGCATGGTGTTTTACTAATATATTTTATTCATAATATAAGTTCTTTTACTCATGAGTGCTTTTTATTTAAGTGTGACTCTGCACATGCAATCCAATAAAAATTTCTAATCTTTTTTAAGCTTATCTGGAACTTCAGACAGTCAAAGATACGAAGGCTTGGATGTAAATGGAAACTATGACTTCACACAAGATGCACACACATTTCTCTCAGCTGTTAAATCTATGGGGGGCAGATTTGGAATAGGAAGTTACATCTTATTAATAAGGGGCTCAAAATCCAATAAAATATCAAGGTATACAGGAAACTCGATACATGGGGCTGGGAAATTAAAAAGTGATGATTGGTGGAAAGCTATTGGACACATTTTAGAGCAAGAACAATATCTGCAAAAAAACGCTGGTAAAGACAGATTTGTAAAAACAGTCGGCTTGAGCTCTAAGGGTACAGAGTTTTTGGATGATGTCATCAAAAGGCCTCACCTAGCCAAAATAGTATTGCCTCCTCCACAATCGATATTTAAGCTATTGAAAGTGAAAGAAATTAAAAAGCGGGAACCCCCTCCAAAGTCCATACTGGAAATTCATAACAAAACAAGTGCAAGAAAAAGTGTGGAAGGAATTATGTCCTCCCAACAAAGTTCTTCTAAAAAGAAACCGAATCTTAGCAAATTACAACTTTTGAGGCCGCCAGAACCTACACACTCTGTAATTGCTGACACAGAAGTTGAGGTGATTGATGTGCCTGACGAGACAGAAGAGGAAAAACACGAACGGATGGTTATTTTTCGGATGCTCACTAACAAGAGAGCACAATTGGCTAGTAACATGGATTGTATGCCTTATATGGTAGCTTCCAATGAAGCTTTAATGAAGATGGCTACTTGCAAACCTCTTACAATGTTGGAATTAAAACAATGTCAACGTAAGTTAAAGCTCTTAATACTTAAATGATTTATAATAGCGGTATATAATATAGTAATCATAATTAATACTTCAATAAGTTATAACTATTACTTTATTTTTATTTTATTGCTTTCTAATATATCTTCAAATTTGTAGTAGATGGCTTTAATGAAGCAAAAATTCGAAAATTTGGCCCAGATTGGGTCCGAACTGTGAGGTTACTGTGCCATTTAGATCCAGAGTTACCTGAAGAATCCAAACGCTCAATTGAAGATATCATGGTAGAAAATCCTTTACCAGGTGCAGGTAAAATTGGAAATACAGCTCTAGCCTCATATGCATTATTCAAAGAAGGCTTTACGGTTTCTGAAATTGCTAAGAAAAGAGGTATTGTTCCGGCTACCGTCACATCCCATTTAATAGATGGGATCAAAATAGGATTTCCTATTAAATTGATTGATTTGAACATCACAGACGAAGAGCGGAACACTATTATTGGTGTTATAAAAGGATCAAAAATTGGATCAAGTAAGTAAAAGATTAATATTGCGAATATTTGTGGTAATATTAAACTATCATGTATTTTATATTTTTTTCACAATTAGTATTGTTTGATCTTGATTATTACCATTAATTACAGATTTGCAATTAATAACTCCAATTAAAATGGCTTGTCCACAAAATACATCTTATGAAACCATTAAAGCAGTTGTCTCCTACATTCAAGTTAGGGAACACTTGCAAAGATTACATATACCATACGAAGATTTTGAAGAATCATATGAAGATATTTTAAGTATATCTACATTAAAACCAGTTGATCGAAAATTAACCCAAACCACAGCCTTGGATGCTCTTGTTGACTTTGGTCAAGATTTACTCAAGGAGAATAATAAAAATGAAAGCTTGCAGTCTCAAAGTAACAAACAATCTCATACTATTAATGAATCTGAAGATGAAAATGATCCAGTTACTTCATCTCCCTCTTTGATGAGTCAATCGAGGAAAAGGACGAAAAATTTCAGTGAAGATGATTTGGATTTACTGACTTCGCCACCCATTACTTTTTCAAAACGTTCAAGAATACAAAAATTGCCTACTACAAGTAGTTCCGGGAGCTCGCAGGAAAAGAATTTATTAAATCACGAGACTAATGCCGAGAAAAACGAAGTAGTGAATAATAATATTAAGCACAAAACGAAGGAGGAATCAAACAATGATAAAATTGTAAACAAAGATTCCTCCAAGAACGCTACACAAAAGAGGAGTTTATCAATTATGAAAAATAACAATGTGGACAACAGTGCACAAAAAAGTTGTCGAACCGAACTTATGAGTGAAAGTGATTCAGAGGTAATATTCCATAAAGAAGTTTCAAGAGGATATTCTCATTTTGAGAATGTGGAGCAAAGGGAGAATAAAAATAAAATAAACGAAGAAGATTGGCTGGCCGATAAATCCTTCGATGATTGTGATTTTGAAAATATTGATAAAGACATTGCAGAAAGGTTGTCACAACAAGACAATAGTACAGACAAACTTGTTGATAAACCTGAGGATTCCATTGTTAACAATGATATTACAAAAAGTCAAAATAATTCTGCCAAAAAAACAGAATTTAAATTTAAGAAACTGGACGGTACAAAAAAATTTGATTTATCATGGTTAAATGCAGATTAATAAATTTTAGTACGTGAGGAATTTTCTCAAAATTCAATTTAATTCATGTTAAAGTGACCAATAGTAGAAATTATCATTTGTATTTTTTCCATTTAATGAAACATAAAGAATGTGTTATAATTATCAATTGTTGTGCAACAGAATGCAACTCTAACTTAAGTTTCAAATTAATAAATTATTTTTTTGTATTTGAACAATATTTAAATGACCTATTAATCTATTTTTCACCACTTTTCAATGCTGTGATCCAACGACACGACGAACTTCTCCCTGTACGAAATAGTGAATACTTTTCAATACCGGTATGACAAAGAGGGTATCTAATACAACACCATTAGTTGGAGTGCAATAGAGTATCATAAAAAAGGGTTCAG
>JAWQRP010002832.1:0-14612 GCA_033557875.1 Quadriops clusia | reverse complement strand
ATTAGAGGGTGTAACAAATAATAATGCCCTGTAAAAGGTATTGGCGAAACTTTTTTCTAAGTTGCTTTCACTGTACCAATAATCTATTCCTTCTTGGTTACTAGTAATAATAAGGAATGATTTCCTTAAACTAGGCGTCTGTGGAGTAACAGTAACTGCATTACCGTCGCGTCCGCCGTGCTGCGGCCTACGTAAATTAACTCACTGTCTCCCACAGTTGTCAACCGGTGGGGCAAAATCTTTAAAAATGTTTATCCCCCATTAATTTTGATTTTAGGACACCAGTTTATTACACTTATTTCATTGTTTAGTTATAATCTATATGTGGTCTGATTTTTGAAAAGAGGAACAGAATCACCCTGTATGTAACCCGCGATATTTCTAACCAAATGCATTGGAAGAGCAGTCTGTTTGTCTGTGATAGAACGGTGTTTTCGATCATTTTTAAATATAAATAAATAAAATAAATTTTAGATGGGCATTGAGTTCTTTTTCTGTAGTAGAATGTAAACGCAAACATATCCGCATAGTGCTTTCCCAAAACGCGAATTTAACCCTATTTTTAAAACTTACCCTTCCGCCACCGGAAGAGGAAACCGTCCGGGAAGGGAGGGGGGGGGGGGGTAAGGGCGCGGGTATCATGATTTATGGCCGAGCATAAATTTTCTATTTCCTACGGAATTTTAACTTTCGAATGCTGGCAGCGTCTAACGTGAGAAATTTATGATTTAGCTTTGTCCAACGCCGATTGCTGAGAACGCCGCGACGCGACATGTTGCGACGCGATACGACGCGACTCGATGTGATACGACGCGACACGACGCGACGTGACACGACGCTACGCGTCGCGGCGCCAGAAAAAAATGCTCCCGGATAAATTCATATGCAAATAAAACTATTTTCTGCACCGGCGACCCCGATGCGCCGTTTATCTAAGCAAATCTCTGGAGTTGACAGCGCTCTAAATTGGAAAGATTAAAAAAGGATCACGTCTTATCTCCGAGATGCTCCCCCTTGATGCGCCACGTATTGCCGGGTAAGGTGTTATTATGGTTCATCCTTTCCTGTGTTCCTCTTTCTTATCCTGAAGGAGCTAAACTGCTTCTTTTCTACTGGTTAAACTTGGGGATATTTCATTTTTGGTTCGTTTTATTTTGATATTATTATTATCATTATATTTTATTGTATTATATTATCTTCTATCGATATTATATTATATTATATTATATTATATTATATTATATTATATTATATTATATTATATTATAGATATAAATGTATACCTAAGTATATTGCTATGAACAATAATCGATAAAGACAGTTTCAAGCAGAAACCAGCTGTGTAAACGTTTTGTTCTTTAAATTACTGTTTTCCATGTTTACGAACAAAGTTGATCGTTTAGCAAGGCAGCTTTTCTTATCATCGAATAAAATCTTGATTTATGGCGAATAGTAGGAGATAACACGCGACGGGGTTCGAATTGGTAGCCTTATAAGGCTACAGCTTTGGGAATAAGGCGAAGCTTCGGAATTAATTAGAACGATTCAATTAGCACGAGCTTGAGAAAGGAGACAAATTAAAAAAAAAACATTGGTAACATAGGTATGATAGATTCACTTTAAATTAATGTTGCTTCTTCCTTGTTATGAACTAACTATATTTCATATTGAACTTCTTCAGTCGAGACAGTCAGTCAGTCAATGGATGGCCTCAAAAGTTTTCCCCCCGTGCCATCGTTCTGTCCGGGTGCGCAGGTTAAACCCTCGGCACTCCATTCATCTACTTATTCATATTCAAAGCGGAAGACTTGGAAGTCTAACAACGTTGATTTAATTTGTTTTAAGTTGGGAAATTACCTTGGCATTACATCTGCCCGAAGGGAAACCTGTTCGGTAAACTTCACTCCGCAACACAACCTTATGTAACAAGATTTTTTGCTGCAATATTGGTATGGTTGTACGCAAAATCATAACCATAAGCATATTAACACGTATAATACATGTGAGATTAATTAACTTTGCGTCTCTAAAGCACCATCACGATGGAGTGGCTCCATCGCGATGGACCGACCGGAGTTTTGCGATCTAAGCAGGCCAGGGTATTGTGTGTAAGATCGCAGGCGGCGATGCGACGTTTCGTGTCCGAAGTCGGAGCGAAATATAATTTAGTGTTTAATTAAAAGTGGTGCGCGGTGTGTTCATTAAAAAACAATTATTTTGCCGCCAAACTGCTCCCGGAAAGCGGGCCCGGACTTTCGGTCCGGTTATAATCCGGTGCATGACGCCATCGAGGTTTAGTGCGGCGAACTGTGGAATTCATTAGTTTTTTTAGGCGCCCGTGTGCACGGGGCCTTAATAACGTCGTTTTGCGAATCCGGACCTTAATAGGGATGCGATGGTTGGCAATTTGGGGAAATTATTTGTGTTGTGTTACAAAATTTCTGTTATCATAAAAGTTGGGTTATAAAATTTTTGGTGTCATAAAATTTGTATTATCATAAAATTTGTGTTATCATAAAATATGTGTAATCATAAAATATGTGTAATCATAAAATATGTGTAATCATAAAATATGTGACATTATAAAATTAGTGTCATTATAAAATTTGTGTCATCATAAAATTTGTGTTATTATAAAATTTGCGTCATCATAAAATTTGTGTCATCATAAAATTTGTGTCTTTATAAAATTTGTGTTATTATAAAATTTGTCTCATCATAAAATTTGTGTCTTTATAAAATTTGTGTAATCATAAAATTTGTGTTATCATATAATTTGTGTCATCATAAAATTTGAGTCATCATAAAATTTGTGTCGTCATAAAATTTGTGTCATCATAAAATTTGTGTTATAAAATTATTTGTTATTATAAAAAAATATTCTAATAAATCATTTTTGTGCCCTAACCTCATTTTGTGCAACTTTCCACAGTACATTCACCAGAAAAATTATCTTGAGGTCGTTATAAAAGCAATCCGGATAAGGTAAGTACACGTGTTTTCTTCTAGTTTTAAATAAGTATATCGAAATAAAATAAGTATATAAATAGATCTTAGATACGAACTTAACTTGGGGACAATCAACAATTTACGACAAACTGCAAATTTCGAAATTAAATTTGCAGTGAAATGTTTTAATCATTTTTATTTAAATATTTAGTAATAATATTACCAGAAATACGACCTACATACTTATCTCCTACAAATATCTCATGATGGTTGACTTCTTATAATTCCGAAGAAGAATTTAAGAATTTTCTTTCCTCGGGAAACTTTTTCCCTGATTCAGGAACGTAAAATCTATACGTGGGTCCCAGAGAAAGAGGAAATTGCTGACGATTTAAGTTCAGTTCAGCTTTTGAAGGCTTCGCGTATTTTAATTATATTTTGTATAATATAAAATTTATATAAATACTTAATATATGATATAAGTTATTACTATCTCAGCGATTATATGATTACATACACATAATTTAAAAAATGTGAATAATTTAGGTAAAATAGCTATTAAAATAGCAAATAATATTAAAATATTGAATACATGTATTTGTAATCTTTAATTTCACTCATTTAATTTGTAGTACATATTATACGCTTCATTTCGGAAACTTCTTTTGTCCGCTAAATATATGTATGAGTGTATAAAAATGCATGATATATATGTGCACTCTTAAACGATATGACGTCTCACCAATCACAAAGCAGTTTTAAGAAATAACATTTTATTTAAATTTTAAAACAGAACATTATTAAATTTAACAGGTAATTTCTTCTTGACCAACGTGAGTCCAAAGAATTTAAAAAAAAATAAATTAACACATAATGATTTCATATTTGTATTATCACTTCATGTTTTTTTTAATCCCTTCTTGCAAGAATTTGTTATGTAAGCAGTACATAACAATCTTGTTCGTAGAGCCAATTAATGACAGTCTGTTGATTATTTTAACCATCGAGTACAACGTGAGAACGATATTTTAATCCTGTTTCATTTGTTACCCATGTTGTTGTGCGAGAGTTAAAATAGTCAGCGGACTGTCGCAAATCCTCTTTACGGGCAAACTTTTACTCCTTAATTTAAAATTTGTGCTATATAACTGACAGTCAGAATGCAACGACTTACCACAAGGAAAGCCAAAATATTCACAATATTATGTATATTTTTGAAGAATAGAAAACAACCAATATGCAGAATGATTCTTTAACCAGTGGCCAGAGCTTGGAGACACAATTCTATAGGTTTCAACGTGGTCGTTCGTCAATGGCTGAGACTACAAAGCCCCTCGACAGAGGGTATCATAAATCTCCATGACGTGCCTGTTTTCTATCTGTGCCGCAAGATTTATGATACCTTCTGTCGAGGGGCTTTGTAGTCTCAGCCATTGATGAACGACCACGTTGAAACCTATAGAATTGTGTCTCCACCCTCTGGCCACTGACTAAAAAATCATTCTGTATATATAATAGATTCAAACGATTTTAAAAACACTAAACGTTAAACGAATATAATTAATAATTTTTTTTGGTTTCTGTTACTGATGGCTCCAAGTGCCAATGTTATTCAATTTACAAACACCTGACTTTATTGTAAAAATAAACTCAAAATCATGGATGCATAAACATCTTGCAGAGTGCACATAATCTTACTGTATACACAGAATAATCTTATAGTAGTATATCGTTTATGAATTTAATATTATTTATAGTATTATAATTTGCAATACATATTTGAATCAGTAATACAGATATTCCTTTTGTACGATTCGCAAACACTGGTTCATTTTACTACGAACTTCGTTCAGCATCATGTTCGTAGTATTCATTGTGTTTTTGTCCTGTTTCTAACCTCTATCGTCTTTATCGTAGGATATAAACTCGAGCAGTATCGACTTGATGGCGACAACTTATTGCAAATCTATGATCACATGGCACTTGCTTCTTTGACTTTTAATACACATTGTCTATTATTTTTTTCTGCTCTTTCAATGCATGACTACCTCCTATAACATTTACGTATATGTATATTCCACACTTCTTGATTTTGTCTCATCGCATAACCTCACTTTCCGAAAATTCTTCAGATTGCCTCTAAAGCTCCAAAATGGGGGACTTTAACTAACTGTTATTGTATAATTTACACGTTTGACCCCTATTTAGGTCCCAATCGGGCTCTAAGACGTCTGACTCGTTCCTTCAAAACATGACAGCGGTGTAGATGGGAAGCCGCATTCGCGGGAAATTGAAACGTCAAAATTCCGACTTTCAGCTTCAAGCTTGTCTATACGGGGGGTACCCACGTCTCTGGTACGAAACAAATTATTCGCTAAAATAAACGATTAGAGCAAAACAATAATTTATTTCGTTGCTTTTTAATTTGTTGATGCAAGTACTTAAATTCTCCCTTACAAAACTCATTGATGTTCTTTAAAATGCGATTTTTTAATAGTGGCGCAACGATGAATACACACTCACCATAGAAATCACACTCTTTAAAATGGGAAAATTACCGACGGACGTACGTACGTACGTACGTTACGACGGTAATTATGTTTGTTGATTCATTTCAAACAAACAATGAAACTTAACCTAAAAATCAACCTAATACCTTCGCACATACATGCACAGTACATGTTCGATAGCCTACAATTAAAACCAAAACGGTACAAAATATTTAAATATGTCCAGTGAACCGTTCACCAAGTAATGATGAAATTTATTGATGCACTCGGTCTTCACATTATACGAGGTACATAAAACACATACAAATCCAACATGAATTATTATCAAACTTACATGTATGGTAATATTTACATTTAAAATTCGAACACGTAAAACCGAGCTTAACATTTTCATATATCATATTAACCGTGTTAGAACTACGTGAGGTATGTTTTTATGGCGGCGTTTCCACCAATAAAAGTCGCCGTTTATATCTATTTTTGTTTTATTCGTGCGGATCGCTATTTTTTCTCCCTGGTTTTTTTTCACGCGAGCTTCGCGTAGGTCTATTCTTATTCAATTAAAATTAATTAAACACTCATAAATGAACTTATCACGAAAAGATACTTAAAAGATAGATAGCTGGGACATAAAAACTGCGCTACTAAAGCTGAGCCGTTCATTATTCACTCTAATATTAATACAATTCAACGGCAATAAAACTCTACATTAGAGGAACTCTACATTAAATAAATTCTTCCTTAACAACACTGTGCGTTAACTATCACTTGCCCTAATGAAAATTATACACCATAATGATTAATTACGTTATTAGGACTATTTTTCTAGTAATGAGAGTTAATAAAATTTGGAGTGGCAGTAGTGTGTGGTCTAAAATCTCATAAAACGCCCGTTGTACAGTTAAGCAAACCTCAATAAAGGCTATAATTACATTTAATTAGGAGCAAGTGTAAAAATTCTCGAAAAATGCGTGATAATTATCAAATTCCCCGGCGTTAAAGCATGTGGTTACATCAATTTTTATGGTGGAATATCAGGGCACCGATTCTATAAAAGACAATTATTTCATACCTTCCTTCAAGCCTTAATTGAGGCTATTAAGTCACACGAAATTATGTTTTATTAATTTTTATTGCCGTAATTACAGCGATGGCTCATTTTTCGAATACAATTGAAAAAACGCTCTGCGCTCTTGCTAGACAAGTGGTCTAATGCGGGCTATTTTATTTATTTTAAATTGCGCCTCACCCGGTAAGGAACGTAATAAAATTTTATATAAACGGTTATTGCTGTCATTAGATCTTTCCTAATTAAATTTCTTTAGGTTAATTATCAAACGTACGCGATTAACGGGGAAACCAGTTTGTGTTGTCTTTTCTAATATTTGATGGGCTGTGCAACGTATTAAATTACTCTTACGTTGGAATATTGTTTATGCATTAGCCAGTACTTCGCTGCAAGTAAACGCACAAAGATGCTGGTTTTTAATTAACAATGGCTTTGTCTGTTCTTTAATACGTACATAAGTGCTCTATTGTTCTGGAACTATGAACTTGAAGGCCTGAGAAACGCTTGACAAAATGTATGTACGGGCTTACGAAACTATATACGATAAAAATCCCCTCGTACATATTATAATAGTTACTTTTCTTTCTAAATCTATAAAAGGCTTATTCATTAAATTTTGAACGAATATACTTCAAGTGAGTACGTGATTTTAAACGGTCGTTACTTAAAATTACATACTCACTCAGACACTTTAGTCGACTGCGTTAAAATATTACCAGATGTGTAACCACTAGAAAGAACACAGAGAGACCCATTCAACTCAAAGCTAGTAGTTAGTTTAAATGGCTTCTGGGCTCTTAAAGTAGCTAAACCGTTTTCCCTTATAAGAAAATTTAAGTACAGTCCGTTGAAGTGTTTAACATTTCGATGGCGCATAGAAAAAGCTGGAACAATCCAGAGTTACGGCGCTCAGGGGGAGTATTTGACCTAATTTATAGGGCAACTTCGATAAATCTGTTTATAATTGCATCGCACAGCGCACATCAAAGAAGAAATTCAGGATGCTGCTCATTCTGCACTTTAATGTTCTGTTTAACAACTCCGTAATTGCAGATAAAATGATCTCTGAAGAAGTTCTTTTGTCAGATGTAAGTTGCACTTTCATGATAATTTGCTTCTTGGTTCTTTTGTTGCTTTTTGTCTGCCGCACCGTTTTCCTCGTTGTAAGTTTTCAAGATGCGATCGGAGGATTATTCAGAAAAAGATTAAAGGGAATAATACTTCGCGCTGCACAGTTTTGTTCTTATCCTTCGCTACATTAGCACTTCCAGCCATATTATTATAACATTGCTTTTCGCGGCTTGTGACGAGACGGGCAATTTTAGCTATTATGTTCGTATGGATACTGCATTTAAAGTTTTTTGCTTTAATAGTTGTACATATTCATTTTACGGCCTTTGATTTTTATTGAAATCGTTGTTGCTCTACGTACGACTTCAGTAATTGTAATAACAGTACGTTCACTAGCGGTGTAATTAAATAAATTAGGTTTTAAAAAACCCGGGACAAAAATAAGTGATAATCACTTTTCAGCAATGTATATCTAACAAAACCTAACAGTACATTACCTAATGAATGGAGTAATTAACACTAAGATAATGGCAAAACTCCAGAAGGTAGTAGGAAATTAAGGTCAATTAAAATCAGCAATTAATTTTTCTATTAGTCCAGCAGCAGCGAGTTAAAAATCCAACAGTAAGAAGAGGCATAGTTTAATAACAGCTGCAACGGTCAATTTCAGAGTATAATGGGATGACGAGATCTCGGCTTGAAGCTATAAGGTCATGACACAATCTTGAAACCATCAAGCAACTGATGGTAGCCAGCATCTGCACTTAGTACATGAATTACTCATTTTACTTACTTATTTGCTTCTAAATGAGCTTAAATTGAAAAAGACGGCCGCGCAAGATTACACTGATATAAATTTCTTAATAAAGGAACTATTATGTGCGTATTCGAAAAGAGACAGCCGCATTTCTGAGTTAATTGTTCGAAAAGGAACTCGGATGCCGAGGAGCCGTTTTTCCTTTTTCGCTTTATTAATATATTACCCTTGACAAGTTTATTTGAATTGTTATTAACATAACACTCGGATTCTTGGCGGCGAACAAAAATGTTTATTTATTGTTATAATTTATTTCGATGCTACGAGAGACTGTGAGAGTACTGGCGAGAGGAAAAGAAACGTCAGCGAGAGGATTTAGATTGTATCTCAAACTGTGAATTTACAACAAACGGACGAAATTAAAATTTTCTCTGCGTCTTTGGCGAACGGATATTTCGGATGGTACTGAATTTATGGACCAAAGTGTGAATATATCTAAATTTAGATAAGAGGTAGTAGATGTTCTTATTTGCATTAGGTGATATTTTATTTTGGTCGAGCAGGAGAAGTCGGTTGGCATTTTGAGCCGCATCTAGCAAATCACCGCTTTATATGCATGCAGTCTAGGACATCAAGGCCGTAGAATGGATTATGAGGAGTTATGAGCCGTGCATTTCTTAATATGACGTGTTTACGTTATGTGACAAGTGACACGTCTTGTTCACTTAGGGCCCTCAGAGTCAGTGACCCTCGCCAGTATGCTGGCTAACCGCATTCGCCATACAAAGCTCGCTTTATCTCGGTCGTAAAAATGAAGAAGACCATGGGCTTTATATACACACTTATTTTATTCCCGGCCGCAAATAAATTCGGCAATAAAACAAGTGTTTTATTAATTTTCGCTTTTACATCGGCCCGATGTTTTTTAATGCGATGATTCATAAAACACGCGCGATTTGAGACAAAAATATACAGTTACAACTGACCATTAAGTAGAGAAATTGACTATAAAACGTCGGGAGTTTGGGAAAATGAACCGTAAAAATATTAGTCATGCATACTTACAGGTTTCTCTATATATACATCCAATATAACGTAAGAAATTAATTTCTTGCCGCGTAAAGTATGGCCATATTTTGTGGATCCCATGTAAATTTGGTTGCCTATTAAGATTTTCGTTAATTTCTGTGTTGCACACTATGTCCTAAATTGTTAATGCAAACGTAACAAAAATCAGCATTACTCTAGATAATGAATGCAAATATTGATTATAGTCCTGGCTTTACCTTTGTAAATGTAGGTATGCATGTGTATTTTCATTATTGTTTAATCATGATTAATCGCAGAATATCTTCCTGGTTCAGTAAATACCAGCAAATTTGTAATAAGTTCCTCGAGTTAAGCGGTTCTCGCTTTGAACAGCGTTTATCACAGTCCAATTGCATAATTCCTGCATTTGCACCTCCTATTTTGTGTTTGCCTAGTGCTCGGGCAGTAATAACCCCGATAAAAACGGTCATGCATCAGAAGATTATTAACAAAACAGCATTACTCCTGGGAGCATCCAGATAAGCCATATATCTGTATTATCCCTTCGCCTGTGAATTAATGGCGACTACAATCGCTCGGATAAATTGAACTATCTGTCATAATTTTTCAAATTCGCCATCCGGCACAACCTTTCCCACCTGATAATTAGTTTTTACCTAATAAGCACCAATAAAATATGGAAGACTGGATGAATTTAATATTATACCACCAGCGGGTTTCTCAACGCCTATTAATTTTGTCGTTTGGCTAATCGCTAAACTCTTGTAGTTACCTTAAGACGCTCGATTAGAGCTGATTAAAACGCACAACAGATTTTATCTCTATGAGAAGTTATTATAATTGTATTAGTAATATCCTTTGGAGGTTGGTTGCATGTGGATTTATGTTGCAGCACAACTTGTAATGGACCTTTGTTAGTTATTGCTTGTATCAAAATCATATCTATTCTTACACTATCAGATGCATTGAGAAATGATAATAATATGTTATGAATGCCGTGGGTACATATAGCTCTTAGATCTGCATTGGGTGTATAATTACATAGATATACTTACAATAAGGTAGTTGAACCCATTTCCAATCAATTATTGGATTAAGTTTTCTTTTGTGTTCTTTAAAATTTTTTCGTGTGCTTACATTAACTTCAAGATGAGTAGAATCCATGCGGGCAAAAAGGTGAAGTAATTTTAATTCCACCTCACAGTAAACCAACAAAATAATAAAATAATAAAAGAGCCTCTCATCTTCGGTCACAGAACCTTAAAGACATAATAAAAATGCGTTACCGTTAGGTCCCTGATTGACAGACACGTGAAGTGATAAGAATGGATTTTGAACGGCGGCAGCCGCGGACGAGATGATTTAGAAGTGTTCCAACTAAAAACGCGCGCGATAACTGACGTTATAATAATATAATACGCTTTTGTATTTTAATCCTGTGAAATCTATAATTGTTGGCGAGGAAAATACCATCTAAAATAGATTATTTCCAAAGACGGTCATGGTTGTTAACTTACGAAACTACACTTTGTTGAAATTGCGGTGGGTACATGAGAAACGCGATAGGACAATGGCCAATCTCGCTTTATTAGATTTTGATTGAGATAAAATTCAATTTGGACGATTATTATTTGTAATTTTATGATTCGGGAGATAAGCGTTAAATTGAAATATATATTATTGCACGGCCGAGATGAATAGACTCTCATTACAGACCCTGTAATTTAATTTGGGCGCCCGCCTTCTTTTTCTTGGTAAAGTGTAATGTGAATTTATTTTCTATCTTCTAATTGGGATATAAATATCTTCGTTTTTACTGTAAACTCTTGATCGATTATCATTTTTATTTCAGCAAATTACTGTTTTACCTTTAAGTATTTAGTAGGATTTTTCTTGATAGTTGCTCTTTCAACTGAAACAAGGAATTTACATTGCCGCAGGGAAATATTATAGCATATAATAGGATACCAGTTGTACGAAACAGATGTAAAAAAAAGGTTATAGGTAAAAGCGTATTGTACATATAACGTTAAATGGCAAAATAATCAGAAATGCAGATCGAATGTGCGACAACAGCAGAATTGCGATAGGTGCACGTTACGCAAGAGCAACTAACAGGTGACAACGTCCACATTTTCATGAGAATGAAATTTTTCTATCTGCATGTGAGGCAAGGCTGCACAACTATTATATTACAAATTGTCAATTGAATTGTTAATACTGTTCAAGAGCACTTTTTTTAGCGTGCACATGTGTGATATGCAAAGTCTGAGGCCATATCTGTAAAAATGCGGTCTGCACGACCACAGTTTAGTAATAAGTTCCTATTGTATGCTAATGCAGCCTGCAACACCCATATTTTACAGTCTAACACTTAGTGGTAAGAATAGTATGATCGATTCCTAAGAATGTGTGATTGTTTAACCGAATATTCTCCTTGCAGTGCGAATGGTCTTTGCCTTTCCCGATACGTGTTCTAACCTACAACAATGCCGCCGCAAATCTTCAAGTTAATGATATTATAACTAACTATAGAAGTCGTAGGTAACTGGTAACAAAGCTATGTTTGTAGACATATTATGGGCGAATGAAAGCACTGCTGTGTACAGAGCTATTGTGAGTTATACACAGATCATAACTTCATTAGAATGCGTTCCAAAGCTACCACGGCTTTAGATGAGGAAATTGCAGAGAGTGGATCGCTTTACATCCACGGTAACTACTAATTGTATCACTCTGGTAATTAAGCAAAATGCGATTTGCAATCAACAACAAAAGGCTCTTATGCTTTGAAATCCACAACTTCCTTTACCAAGAAGAACAACCGGAATACAATCACTCAGTTTCTCCGCAAAAATGTAAGAACCATTACGCATCTTGTAGAACAAATGGACGCCGAGGACTTTTATTTTTTCCAACGTTGTGTGTTGCAGGAAATCCATTTTAATTGACATGAAACGTACCGCAATTAAAGTAATGATAGGTCTCGCTCTCTCGCGGTAATTTCATGTGTGAGGAGGAATCGACCGCACAGCAATCATCTCCTGGTGACACCCGAGGGCTAGCCCAGCATCTCTTCCCCGACATCTCGTGCTCGCTCGCTCGCTGGCCGTTTCATTAGCCGATATTCAATTACCGGCGAAGAAAGCGAGCCAACTAGTAAACATTTATGTCAATTCGAGTCAATTTGACCAATGTGTTATTACCGGTAATGATTTGTAATTATTCGGAGCCAGGAAGCTGCAAGTCAAGGCTCTAGAAGCCCTCCGTAAGGCTACGTACGCCTCGAGTAAACTCGTATGTTGCAGACGACTCTGGAAGACTTCTTGCGCTTGAAGCACGGTAATGATCTACCTGTTGAGGAGCATCTTTAATTTACTTACTTATGATTACACGTTTGAGCGGACGGTTCAGTGTTTAATGCCCTCGGATTGTGGCAATAAAAATACCATATTGTTGCAGGTTATTTCTGGGTAATGTTCTGTTCTATGTATTTACCTACGAACCGTTTATTTGAGAAACGAAGTCACTTTCTGAGTCATTGAATCTACACCTTGGGCTGCGTTGTCAAACATGGTATCATTTGTGTGCATGTTAATCTGCCAATTCCAGGAAACGCTTGATTGCGTACTAGTACGAGCAACATTTCTGCTCTCTTTTGCAATTTATTATGAAAATGTACTTACCTAAGTTTACACCGCGCGCCTCCGCCAATTGCGCGGGAATTACCAAGCGGAAGATTTTTTTTGTTAACTCGTAATCTGTGTGGATCGCATCACAAGTTATATTTTGATAATAATTTGCGAAACCGAGCAGAAATATTATAAGCATCTTAATGCCTTCAAATCAGTTCGTTAGAAATAATTTCGAAGAGTGACACATTATTTTTTGTCGTCTTTTTATAAGAATTGTTCTTTTTTGCTTTTTTTGTTATTTTGACATGTCAAATGAGACGATGAAATACATAGGTTATAATCCTAATTTTAATAACGAACATGATCTTAACTAGAAAGAAGAAAAAGGTGAGGAAAAACTTGAGGGAGAGCTGCAGTAGGTATGTAAGTTATAATCTATTCCCCCTGAACCGACATTAGAGTGGACAATTTTTTTATATTGTTCACTGGCAACAACGATTATTTGGCAGAACGGAAAAAGGATGCTTTCCTCCAACGCTAACCATCAGGAAGACCATAGGAGACAACCACCTAATCTTCTAGAGGACTCTTCCTTCTGAGAGGGGAGAAGTTATAGACCATGTCCCCTGAGCCGACACTAGAGTATCCGGTGGTATTAGGATACCATTGCCGACTCAGCGTCTGGTCCCGACCACCAACTCAATTATATTATTATTTTAATAATTAGATTTAGTCCGTAGATAACTCCTAGATAGACTGTAGCTATAGGGAATGAAACTATAAAACAATTTAGAAGTTTTATCCTTTAGCGCAGTCAGTAGGATTGAGATAACGAGTTTTAAACAGTAAATTCGGTACGTTTCAACGTTTTATGTCTCAACCTGAACATTTTTTCGTTGTCCTGAACTGTTCCTGTGTTACTGTGTGACTACCTTACAACTATTGGAGTTATTGGAGTCATCGCTACACTTCAAGTTACAGCATAGCGCTCAGAGCACATCTAGTGAAGTAAAACGTAACCAACCAAAGGACTACTCAGTTACAACTACAGAGAAGTACTATACGCTACAAGCCGCTCTTTGAACAATTGAACCACTACCGAACCGAGAACTAAATTAATTGTTCTCTTTGTAAATGTCTTTTAGAGGTTCTGATACGGATTCACGCCCAAGCTCAAGCTCATCATTTCGTTCCCGATCACCTATCGATAAAACATCTTTTTAATTTTGATAAAGTTTTAAACTCTACAAACATGCAAACTAACCAAACTACTCCATCTTCACAAATTGCTAGTTTTCCGACTCTGCGTAAAGAATATGTACTAATGGTTCCCGATTTTAATGGCGAACCGGAGCTACTATAAACAGATTTCTCAACATCTCCGAGAAACTAGTTGCCATCTATATTAATAAAATCCAAACCCCACTCACTGACTCACTGACTCATTCATCAGCAAATCTCAAAAGTGGCTCGGTCGATTTACCTGAAATTTTGCACACTGCCGTGGAGGGGCCATGCGATGTCAGCTAAGAAATATTTTTGGGGTACTCGCCCTGGAAGTCAGGTTTTTG
>JAWQRP010002831.1:0-14613 GCA_033557875.1 Quadriops clusia | reverse complement strand
ATATTAAGGTTGTCCGTATCTGTTCTTCTATTCACCGTACTATTCAGGAAGATATGCACTGCTTCACTCGTTAAACGTCTTCCATAATTGCTTTCTGTGTCCAATACTTCCACCGCTTCCATCGTAAAATCAAAATCATGCCCAGTGTCAAAATGATGTTCAGCTAGCGCAGTTTTCTCTATCCTGCTTCTGTGTTGTTCCTTACAATCATTATAATGCGCATATATTCTCTTTCTTAAATGTTGTTTTGTTTGTCCTATATTTAAAATAGTACATTTTGTTTTGGATAGTCTGGATCTTACGTTGCTCATAGTAACGTATGTTTTGCTCTGTTTTGGCTGCCCTGTCTGGTGTGAAGGGAATGTGCCCTCTTGAGGAGGCTTCCATCTGCACGTGCGAGCTAAGAATTCTAAGTGAGTTGTGAGGGAAAGAGTCAAATATATATACATTTTATATAACTAAAACTATACCCCTGCCTCCGCTTTGTTATTCCTTCTTTGGTTTTGATTGTTATTTTTTTCTGTTTTACACATTTAGGCCTGAAGATGAACCAATAAAGGTTTCGAAACGTCGCTGTGAATTCATTTGGAGCTTTTTATTTACGCACCTGTCTCCTAGTCCCAAAGAAGGAAATAACATCCGTACAACAAATAGTTTGTGATGTCAAGCAATCATTTTTCTCAGTGTAGCGAAAAAATTACCCAAAATGCAACCGCTCCGTCGGTAAGAGCTTTAAAAAGTTGATAGTTAGGTTATTTAAATAATTAAATGTTATTTGTGACAGTCTCAAAATCAAGATAATAGCTCTGCTCGTAGAGTCGATCACTGACAGTCCGCTGACTTTTTTAACCCACAAATATCAATGCCGATAACCAATGAACCCCGATTAAAATGACGTTCCGCTATGATATTCGAGGGTAAAAAAGTCAGTGATCGGCTCTACGAGCAAAGCTATTGAACTTAAAATTTGGCGACGCGACACCGTCGGCCACGGCCTTGAATAGTACAAAATTAGGATAGGTAAATATGTTATTTGTAACAGCGTCAAAACTCAAAATGCTAAACAGTATTTGGTGGTTATCTGATTTTAAAATAATTTCTTAAAGTCTGTAATTTAAAATGGGGCGTCCACCAAAGGACACCAATAATGAAGAGAACAAGTCGGAAGAAGTAGCGACAGTCTATAAGATCAGGTCAATTCCTCAGCTTCACAATCTTAAAAAAAATATTTGCAAGAGAAGGAGTCCAATTGAGAATCGCACACGTTCTAGTATCACCTGATTTGCAAAAATCGGGCTCCCGTCTGGTCTACAATAAAATTATTAATCTACGTAATATTTCTAATAATTACAAAGTATTATATTTTTTATAAACAAGAATGGTGATGTAGAAATTTTACACAAAGATCAAAGTGTTTACTAATAAAGAAAAATTTCAAGTGAAATGTAGAAAATAAACATAGCACATACCGGGTGGTCTTTTTGTTTTGAAAGACAAATGAATGAGTTTTGGTATATTTGTTATAGGCAATAAGATGGATTTTTTTGAACTATAGAGCACTTACATGTCACTTCCTGTTTAACCGGAAGCGACAAGAAATCTCTTATTTAAATAGAGAAATGCAATTTTTTTTGTCGATATTCTTAATCTCCATATTATTCCGAGTATAATGATATGTCATTTGTTAATTTTGGAATTGTCACTTTGATCTTTTTTTCAATTTTATTTTAAAATATAGGGACGTTAAAATCGGTTTATTATTTAACGGTGAAACATATGTATTAATCTATCTATTTAAATTTAAGTTGACTAGTTCCCATTTAAACAAATTCCTGTAATAATAAATAACGCTATTAATCTTCAAAGTTGCATGGTTTCAACGGGCTACTGCAATAGATATTTATACACCAAGAGAGTTATACAATGTATTGTTCCCGATAATTTATAATGCACGAGATGAGCGTAGCGAGCCGAAGGCATTAAAAAATTGAGGGAGTAATACGTGTCTAAGGGTGTGCGTACTTATCAATCCCATTAGAGTGGCCCATTAGAGATGCTCACTTGTTTTTGAAGTATGAACAATAAAAGCTAGTGTAGTCATATTATCTATCTTTATCTGTCAATTGTTTGTCCGAATTTCCTTCATTAACGTTATGTCTAAGATTGACAAGTATTACAAGTAACAAGGATTGACAAGTACGCACTATACGCACACCTTAACTCCCGGGTGTCTATACAAAACTTTTTTTCCGAGCGATAATAATTATTTTGTAAAAGATAAAATAATTGTCTAAGATAAAAGTCATGTTTGACAGTTGAGGTTATGTATTTTTATTTTGGTAACTATAGTATTGAATCTGTGCAACTGACGTTGGTTCTTAATTTGACCACCATATGCAGTTTTCTAAGGCAATTGTCAGCACAGTCGAACGAGAGTAAAGTGCCAAAACTCCTAAGGGAACAAAGTAGATTACTAATTTTGCCGCTTATGTACTTTTTATGGAAAATGGCGCCACTATCAAGCGGGAACTAATAATTCATAGGTGCCTAGGGAGTAATGTTCGGTATTACAGATTAGCTTTAGGTAAAAATTAGATATGTAAAGTGTATATTACACCCTCTCGGGGGAAAAATATATTACTTTGTTATTGAGAATAAATAAATTTAATATATTTTAAATTGCCTGCATTTGGAATATTTAGAATAATAATAATTGTGGATTATAAAAAATATGTAATTGCTTGTGGTATTATAATATTTAAAATTCTAATGTATATAAATAATAAACCTGTAATTTGTAAGTATAGTAAACGTAATGCATTCGCTGCAGCGAATACCATGGTATTCATTATCTCGTTTTGTATTGCTTGAATTACATAAATAAATAAATAGTGTAAATCACATTTACAACTCACAGTCGAAATTAACAAAAATGTAAATGTGCCAAAAACGCACATATTTATTAAATTATTTATTATTAATTATAATTTAAAATAAAAGCCCTTCAAAGCATCTGCAGCCGGCGGTACATATCCATATGTTCCTATTCTCAGATTTCAAACGTCTAACGGTAAATACTTATACTCTGTACAGACAGCACTTTTCAAATGTAATTAGCAAATCATGCAAAAAAATTACGAATTACGATATGGCAGTGAACAATCTTTTTTCTCATTGAAGAAAATTATTGTTCTAAATGCCGAACGGTGCCATATATAAACGCGGCTTCTCTCAATAAAGCATAAAATTTAACAAACAATATAATATAAGAAAGAATATAACATAACAAACATCATAATAGTAATGTAATAAGATTTCACAAAAGATGCAAATCTGTGAAAGTTTTACACACATTATAAAAAGTAAAAGCAATTAATAAATTGTGAGTGCATTCGGCAGTGGAGTTAGTCATTAACAGTTATAGCGTAATCACATACATATGTGGTAGAATGGATTTATCTACGAACTGTTTCTGTTTTTTAAACTTGGAAATGATAGTGCCATTCGAAACAGAGAGATAATATGTAATATATAAAAGTTGATCAGTTGATACAAGTGTGCAATAACAAATTTCAGGTTTTTCACGAAATGCATTTTCAATAAATCGTGTGTGCCACTTCATATTGAAAGATAGTGATAAAGCGATTTGAAAATAGTGCATTTGTAATCATTCGCAAGCTATTATTCATTATTGTTTCAGTTTCGCCGTCTTGGGAACCGTAACTCATTAATAAGCCATCCAATTTTAGTTTGAAGTATAAATTAAAAGTGCAAAATGGATAGTATGGTTATGACAACATTACCTGATCATTGTATGTATACAAATAGTTTGTTTTAATACTGTCCTGATTGTCGAAAACTTATTTATTGTTACAAAGATTTACTTTTGACTAACCAGATTTAATATTTATAAATTCCTCGGGTATATGTTTAGTGTGTATTGATAGTAATGAGTAATCAATTTTCTGCTTCTGCTTAAAACGTGCGGTATTACTTAAATGAATTGAGATTAAAATAAAAATAATTTTACTGAAATAGCAACAGTATTAGTAAAAGAACAATAATATTAGTAAAATAATAACAATAACATTAGTAATAAAAAGCGACAAAATCTTAACTCGTGCGAGTCAGCAAAGTATCTGCAAATTCGCCATGAACGTGACATCTTTCCAATTAAACTAAGGCAAGGTTGCGTTTCTTATTCTGACGTTAAGGACGATTTCAAAAATACAATTTTCTCTGGCCCTGATACGATATTGCTATTGCTATTTGAAAATCGTCGTACTGTATATATTACTCAGAGAATAAAGTGCATGCATAATAATAACTTCACATGTTTGCTAAAACAATAAAATAACAAATTTAAATGTAAAATATAAGGTGCTATCTTATTAGGCACAACTGCAAACAATATTCTACGCGTGTGCGTGCGTATTCACCTTTTTAATTGTCAATAAGAATTTACTGGTGTAAATAATTGAACATTTATGTAGAGCAAGCCACGTTCTTGCAATCCAGATCGATAATGATGGTGATCCAGCATGCTGTGATGTTGCTATAGTAAAATTGATTGAAATTAAGATTCGTTTTTCGCACTGTTTATTGGCTGAATGGCCTTAGAGAAGAAGGCCTCGAAGCAAAGGTAGATCGAAAACCCGTTGCGATCCCGTTCGGTGTATCGACTCACTGGTGACCCACAGAAGATTTCCAACAGTAGAGCGCACTCTAGATCAGGTGCGCATGCCTTTGTTGACTATATTGAAATTCATCTTTCGGCGCGGACAGTTTCACTTTAACTTGCTTTATGTCAAATTGTGATTAGAAAGTTATTAACATTTTTGTTGTGCGATCTTCGTTAAGTTTAAACAGACATCATGGTATCCGGTAAGTTTAAAAGCAAAGTCGTTATTTAAAATTAAATTTAAAAAGTGTTAATTTCACTTTGTTTGTTAACAATAAAGCTTAACATTAAAACTTAATAAGAAGCAGTTGACAATGGCAAACAAATAACGAATCAAGAGGAAGTCGAAAGTCCATATTTTAAACCCACGCGGAGTGCGAGTTTGAATCATTGATTGTGGCAAAACTTTAACTGTAGTTTTAAAGTCCAGATTACAACTTAATTATATCGTTTTCAAAATATACAGAATTGCATGTCATGGCTTTTCAGGCTATTTAGCAAACTGATTAAAATTCGAACTACATACCTCCAACGTCTTTTGCAATAAACTCCAATGTACAATGACAAATTGCATTTTACGTGTTTATCGTTGCTCGTGAATATTAAGTGCAATTACCAGATAAAATCATAGCTATTCCTACAATATGAATCTAGGAAAAATCCACTTCAATTTCTAAACGAGTTTTAAATTTGGGAACCTAATTAGGTCACCTTACAACAAGTCTAGACTATATTGTTAACCCAAATTAACTGGGTGTAATTGCATTGATTTCTGAAACCTTAAATTTTATTATATTGAGGTTCCCAAATGTATATTTACAACACAATGAAAAAATACTTAATGGTGCAGATGATTTTTGTAAACTGCGCCTGGCGAATAGCTTTGATTAATTCCCATAAAATCAGTTATATTGCGAGCATTTTATCTGCTTACAATAAAACCGATCATTATTGATAAGCATTGCAAATTTATGTACACCTACGATATGTACAGTGGCAGTGGCCTGATAAAATAATTCATCATTATCAGGTGCTTTTTCCCTGTCAGTAAACATAGGCGTACACGTATGTGCAGTATACATAATAATAGTCCCATTATAAGATAGTAGCACCATTATATCATGGAATTAGTTATTTCATGGAATCCGATACTTATGAGGACAATGCGTTTAGATTATAATATTATATATTATTATTGATAAAATCAATACAAAATTTACTTTACTCCACTATCTTAGAACAAAATGTCTTTGCAATACAGAAGTTGATAAATTGAATAATTTTTCCACCGGACTAAAGAATCGCATTTTATTGTAAGTACTTACTAACGTCGTACTTATCCTTTCGCATGAAAATGATTAAAAATAAACGTGGTTGTGTATGCACTATACTAACAAGCGCATTTACCTGTAAAATAGGCATATGTTACATGTATAATAAGTACACATCACTACATATAATTTCAATTAGTTAAAACGAGCCTCATGACGCAAGATGCTGCAATATGCAAGTTTCTTCAAGGTTCAGTGCAGCATTTACCCGCATGATTTTTCCAGCGAGTAAGTTAAAAGTTATGTAAATTTTGAATTTGTCGAACGTATACAGCAAACACTTATTTACCTACATATAGACACATAAGCAATTTTTACTTTAGGTGTATATAAATTTGATTGAAACTATTGCGTGCCTCACAGACAGAATTAGAATTCTGTTGGGATTATGACGGTTCTTATATCGATGATTCAATATTTTGATTCTCAATATTTGCTTGAATTATTATGTAGTTAACCGCCTTGTCATAATTGTTACCAGAGTGGGTGAGACCACAAATATGACTAAAATGGAAACTATGCACTTATCATAATCTGAATTATTTTTATATAAGTACAGCATATAAATGTATTGTAGTTAATAACCTTGTATGTACATATCTACTAATACAAAGGCACAATATGTAAGTGAGAATACAAAGAAGCTCTCTCAATTTTCAAATCATTTATTTAAGCTTCTCGAATTCACCTGCACACAAAATATGAGGTCTTCTAATCCTCGAATAAGTTGTTATAGTCGTGTGCCAATAAAATAATTAAATAAAATTGTTTTTCTTCAGTGAACTAACAATAATAATATTCTGTTTATTTCTATTTACTTTTGATTAAGATATATTTTTTAAATTTAAATTGTTTCTATTACATTTTTTTTCTATTAATTTCTTTATTTTATTTCGTCGGTATGTGTTTAAATATTATTATATTTTCATTATTATTGCCATTATTACTTTATCATATTGTAATTAAATTTGTTTTTGATTCTTTAATAGTAGCCTGTTAGAAATATTTATTTAAGCTTCCTAATTGTTTTCGTTATTTTATTATCATGATAATAATAGAGTAAGATGTCACAGCCGTACGTCGAATTAAATAAAATATTATTTAGCTGTTCAGCACAAAGAGAAATTCAATAAGGGAAGAAATAATAATTACACCAAGAAGTGTCTCTTTCTTCCCTTATTAAATAAGATAGTTTTATTATTAAATGAACTATTAATTAATATTTCACTTCTATTGACTTATTAATACTTAAAACATTCTCTAAGTTTGATAGTTTAAAATTTATTCTTGAAATTAGTTTATTTATTATCTTATTTTGTCATTACTTAAATATTATTACATAATTATGTGAAGCTTAGTTTGTATACATGATTTTCCCAGAACGTCAAATGTGCACAATTTGAATGTGCGCATCCGCCAATTGTGACACATTTCTAATACCTAACTTTAATCGAATTAAAAAATATGTTTTTATTCCTAATCATTTATAGTAATAAAACAATTTATCTACTATATAAATTTATATCTTTATAGTTATTATAATTGAGAATTATATAGAGGTATATCAATAAAACTTTGCACACTCTTTCTCTTCTCTCTCATTTTATCTTACAATTGCTGACACCTGTGCAATCCTACATGAACTATTGCACGTATATTGTTTGTGTAATCAATAGTTACTAAAGTTTTTCTAAACACTTGTATTTCACTACCCTTATTTCTTCTTGATACCATCTGCCTTTCAGATATTTATGAAAAATAGAAAGAACATGGACATTTCATTTGTCTTTCCTGGTCAGCACTATCATTTCTTTTCTATATGTTTTTCTTTTGTGCTTTTCTGTTTTTATTTTTTATTTTTTTTGTCCTAATTTCCTCTGGTAAGCCCCTTTTGTTGCCATTTACTGTAGCCATTTTGGATGCCAATGCTATACAAATTATTAAACTACTATTTGCATTGGCAACAATAGATTACCAAATATTATTATGCTACACTGTTGTATTCTTCCATCATCTTTTCAACGGTCTCTTCGAAACATGAGATAATAGGATTAGTGATAAGTACCATTGCTACATATATTTGCTAAGTAAGGCCCACCTGATTTATTTGCAAATTTACTGCTTACCACCATAAATGCTCAAAAATTGGAAGCAATTTAGAATTAATTAACCAAATCAGGGACCCTCTTGAATTAACTGTAAGAATCGTTAAGGTAAAACTTAAATCATTATTCCCATAAACCTCTTACTGTCAGTTCAGCCATCCTGATTCGCCAAATTGGAAAATAATTGGACACGTCTTAGACTGGAAGTTGCAATGCTAATTTAAAATCAGGAATAATAATGACATCAAATTTATATTATAGATACGCTTTGACATTTGTCAATTTTAGATACTGACACAACCTTCGTGTTAGCGCGTGCTTGGTTCACTCGTGTGTAATTCATGCGGTTGGCGCAAAATTCAAAGGGAGAATTGAACGTTAAAACGCTTTCTCGTGTGAATAACAAATCTAGCGTTATTTTATACAGGGGTAATGATTACACTGGTCAACAGTGATTTTGTTGCCTTTGATATGACAATAGTTCTGGGATGATTTTATACTGGGAATTATGAAACTATCATTGGTTTTGCAAGATTGGCTCTAGTTCTTTAAATAATTACCATTATGAGCATTAAGACGTTCGGGTCATAAGGGCGAACTCAACAATGAGTCGTGATTTTATATTTGTTATTTGAATTCTATAGGTACACCGTAAGAGACATATCTTGTCTAATTCGCTTTAAATTATAAGAAAACCAACGCAAAACAAGCAGGGCGTAATGATTTAAATGGTTACTATGCAGTTAAATATGCAATATTTTCATAACTACCATTTACAATGTACAGTATCAGGACTTTTATAAATACTCCTGTTATATATCGTAGCTTTTGGTTGGGTTGATTATCGAAACACACTCACTTCGTTTCTAACTTTTATTTTACATCCTGCCTCAGCCACTCTTGCTCGCATACTGCTGTCTCGCACTCGTCCTATTTTTGTCCCCACTCATTCTTACTCGCCTCACCCGAGGCGGGCTTTTTCAAATAAAGGAATAACATCAAAACCAGAGCCAATCTGGTAGAATGATGACTATATTCGTAAAATGTACATATTTTGCCATAAAAATCTGCAAAAATAACAAGGGCAACAAACATTTTTCGATATTTTTTTGAGCGGTGTAATAAATTCTAAAATACCTAAAACCAATTCTCTAAAAGTGCATATATTATGTCAATAAAACTACTTTTTAATTTGATGCCATATGCCCGGAGAGTTAACGGCTATTTCACAAAATTAAAAGAACAATACCTATAAAAAATATAAAAAAGTAAAAATAATTCTAATAAAAAAAAGAAATACTCAGCCTCTCATTAGTTCACTTTAAGAATATATAAAACTTATCAATGTAAATGAAATACTAATGGAGATAATTAACTCAAGATATAAACTGGTTTTCTTGTGGCCGAGGCTATGGATGAAACCTTGCGCATAATTTAAGGGCCTTAAACATGGAATCCTTCGTGCATAAACGAATTATTAATTAATCAGGAGCACTTACATTAATATAGGTTTCAGTTTATACGAACCTTGTTCTTTATATTTATTTTTAATTTTTTATATTTATTTTTACTACATACATGCAAATTGCATAATACCTGCACGTTGCAGCACAAGTTTTTCAGGATTTGATTATTAGAAAAAAATATCCTATCCATCGATGACAATTAAGTAATTGGTGATAGCAATTATACACGGTTGAGAAAAAAGGTGAGCAATAGACAGACCAAGTCGGAGAAAACTAGTATTTATTTGTGCTCATAGTGTTCAATTTCTTAGTTTCATTCTACCATTCAACTTATTTGCTCACTCGTGCATATTATTATTAGGTATGTGCAAATAAATAATTTTTAAAAGTGCAAATAAATAACTTTTACGACTTCCAAGCAGTATCTCTAGACGAAATTTAATTGCTAAGATACGTAAAATCGATTACTTCGTTTAATTGGCTGCAGAAACAAGTGCCTATGTAATACGCAAGTGATGGTGACTAAATGTTTTCATCATTAACCGGTTAATATATCAGAACCAACCACATCAAAGCGCAAAACGCAGTAAGTCCTTTGAAAGGTAAATTGGATAAGGCGGTTGTTGTACTTGTTCCCAATAAGGTGCAAAGATCCGATTCAATTATTTGGCCTGCGCGCACTCCAGATCTTTCCCTTTTCCTTAAAGTCATGGTCATTTCGTATTAACAATAAGAATATTAATAATATTCTGATACAATGTGTATTAACGAATAATTTAGCTTTACAACATTAGTAAAGCCTTGACGACCAATTAAAATGTTTTAATGTTTAGTTTCCACGACGAAATTGTCGTAAAAGCGTCGATTTGAATAATAAACAAGTAAATATTCGTATTATGTAATTCTCGAAGAATTGAATACTCTTACGTACTTACATGCCCGAACTACCTCGTTTTCTCAACTTTCCATATTGTCTCATTTATTTCTCTGTTCTTCTTCCTGTGGCTTTCTATTTTATTTAATCTACAGATATTTATATTATCGTTCTTTCTATGCTAGCTAATTGTTTATGTACATTTTCTCTTGCGATTCCTCAATAGAACTACATTGAAAAACGAAAATAAATTACAATGTTGATTTACCGGGAATATTACACAAAAAAAGCTTCTATTAAATTAATAAGCAGAGGCAATTAAACATTTTTTTCTTATTAGAAAATGTGCATGTGAGCTGCTGGCAATTGGTCACTTTTCGTATTTAATTCTGTAATGATGAGGCAATTAATTTAATAATATAATATGTTTGTGCGTTCTTGTAAACAAAGTATTTGTGCATGTCTAACTCATGCCGCTTTCTTATTATTACTTATTTAAATATTCGTTTTCCTTTTTTTAAGTAAAAGGAATAATGTTATCTGACATTGATTCCCTGCCTTCTGTGAAGGTAGGTGAGTATACATTGGAATTAGAGGTTGGCGATTTAACCGATGAACTTCAAGAGGTTGCCAGAAAAGAACTGAGAGAAACGCCTGATGTGAAACGAGATGCTGTAAAGTCATTAAGAGATCTTCTTAAGGGTATTATTTCATTTTAATATAGATACATATATATTATTTTAATATTTTGAATTTATAGTAAATATTAATAATAATCTGTTTTCTTTTAGCGGAAACCAACCTAAAGTGTCCTTTAGACCATGATGAATGGCTGATACGATTTTTAAGACCTTGTAAATATTACCCAGAGAGTGCTCTTGATCTTGTAAGTACAGTGATTTGTTCCTATTAATAAAAATTTATTTTTATATATTTTGTTGCAGATCAAACGGTACTACGCTTTTAAAGTAAAACATTCCGCCATATATGATAACCTTTTACCTAGCAATGAATCCAATGTATTTCAGCAAAATATCCTTTCAGTGTTACCAACTAGAGACCAATCTGGAAGACGGATGTTAATCTTATCTTTGGGAAGTAAGTACCCGAATAAATTTTCAAACATTGATCTATTCGTTTTTATTAGAAAATAAAATATGTAATAAAAATTCTATGTATAAAATAAGAATAAGAGTAAACGAAAACAAAGCATAATCACATGTAGTAACGGTACAATAAGTTATTATTATATTTAAATATTCTTGTTCTATTAACATCCTCAACTTTTTTTCTTTACTGCGTGATAATCTTGACACTCACATTCTAATAATTGTTTTATTATTCATTATTTAACTTAGACTGTACATTATTATTTAACTTAAGACGTTATAAGTCACAGAGGTACATAAATCATTACTTTACGATATACATAACACGTATTCGGGTGATCATTTACAAAAATATGTTTGTCGTCACAAGCTCCGAGAGACGTTTTACCTGCCATTTACTTTAGAAATTTACAACATTAAATAATCAATCGATTATTAAATAATCAATCATTAAATAATCAATCATTAAATAATCATTCAATCATGAAATAATCACCTACAACATACAAAACAATCAGTCTTTCGCGTATTTCATAACGTAAGCGGCAACTTTCTTCTCGAACTCCACTTTGTCGCACCTGTACATTTCCGCAGCGTCCGTGTTCAGAGGATCGTCGAAATTCACTAAATCAGTAAACAGATCGTGTAAGCCCCACACAATGTCTTTGAGTCTCCTCGTGGGTGACCAGCCGGACCCGTCAACACTATATTGTCTCAGAAGTGAGAGGCAAACCTCACCTTCTTCGCTAATGTTCGGGTGCCAGAGCAACGTTAAGCACTTCACTTTCGGAGGCACCATGTTGTACTCCTCGGTAACTTTCACAGAAAACCTAAAGGTACCGTCGTGCCAGTATCCATCCGTTGGTTTGACAGTTAATATGAACGAACTAAGGTCATTGTGGTTTTCGTAGGAAACGGTGCAGTTCTTCGGAAGTAGTTGGTCCATCTCTTGGGCCTCTCGGGCGAGAAGCTTATCCCGCACAGAAATCCGACTTGTTGGGGCACCCGCCGTGTCTTGTTGCTTTTTCAATTTTTTCGATAGCGTAATCATGGCGACAGCATATACTAATAATTTGTGAAGTTCTAGAAAAGCCGTTTAACTTTAGATAGTAATCTTTATTTGCTAAAGTTTAGACATTTATCTTTAAAAACTAAACTTGAAATACTAATCTTTATACACTAAACTTCAGATACTAGTCGTCATATGCCAAATTTCATACACTAAGCTTCACATGAATTGAGAGTAAACGAAGTATAAAGCTAAAACTGATGTTAAAATTAGAATATACACAAGTAAATTTGAGGTTATGTTGTCGCAACACCAATTTGTAGACTCGTCAGGGGAATGTAGATGTATTTAATTTAATCACTACAAGTTAATTATATATTAAAATACCTATTACGTGCGATCCGCCGTGGTTATTCAGGAAATTCATGTTTTTTGCCCAAGTTTTCTAGTTGCTAATTGTTGGAATGACAGTCGCCTGACAGCTGGTAAATAGGAAACTGTGGTATCGGTTTGTTACTTGGATTAGATTTTACAGGAGTGTAAGGAATAATACTTATGGTTGACTGTAGCGCCACCACAGTACAACCAGTGGGGTAACTCAGTGTCGGCGCCTTTGATCTTAGTTTACCGCGCAAGGGTCCCACGTGCATGCAACCTTAGTGGAATTAGTAAAAACAGGGCAGTATTTAATTCCCTAACTCCACTTTCCTATTCTTCGTGATTCTTCGGCAAGTAGCGCGTACGATACATAACGAAAATCACCGATCTACTTCGATATTTGTCGTAAGAGGGCTTATTTTGAGGATCCCACGCAGGCAATTACACACATTCTGGCAAACCTCGAAGTTACCCTATTGGTTGTATTGTGGCGCCACCTGGCATAAAAAGTGACATTTTTCGCAATCGACTAGCGTTGACAAATGACTTACTTTTCCTAATTAGTTAGGAAAAGTAGCACTTTTTCTCACTAGTTAGGAACTGAATTCCTCCTAATCTAGTACTAATAAAAATAAAGGCTGAGTTACATGATGATAGTTTTTGCGAGAATGGTGTTTTTTCATCAATTTTGATATTTCTCTTGTCGTATTCTACATATTAAATGAAATAAGTTACAATGGACCAAATGTCTGTAATATCTTTTATTAATTAAAAAAATATATTTAAACTATAGGATGACTCATTTTTTTTATGGGGAGCATCAGGCAACCTCGCGATTCTAAGAAGAATAAGAAGGATTTATACTTTTAGTTACAAGATAATGAATTTATCTTTCTTTATGCACGGTTTATGCTAAGGTTAGAAAAAGAAAGTAGATTTATGACAGTAAAAGAACGCCGTCAGTGGCATTTAATGGACCATAATCTAAAATCGTTCCTTCTTATTTTTCTTCTTTTGTGCATATTTTTCTAAATAAGACGCATTCATGTCAATGTATCTACCATCTGGAGTTATTTGTAGCTATCTCTTTTGGTACAGTAAATTTATGTTACTACTATCTTTTTCTACCTTTCCACAGTTGCAAGTTACTCCCCGTGGAAAAAAATTTCGTCAGTGATATAAAATAAATAATTATTAATAAACCATGGCATCTTGGAGGCTGAAATTTCGTATAGGAGCATAATCTTTATACATCTTCGTTATAGTAATAACAAATTTCATATACTTCTTGTATGAGAAAACCCCATTCCTATCTCGAGTATAATTCTTAAGAGAATATGTACCAAGAATGGTTCTAATAGGTGATAATTGGCAAATAGACATGTAGACGTAACATTATGATTTAATTTATCGTCTTCTAAATAATGAATATCGTGTAATTTTAGGTTAACGTTTATTTACTAGTAGCGTGTAAATGAGTCTTGAATACAAATATTATACATAATACAGTAACACCTCGATTTAACGGACAAATGCGAGTGAGGGGGTGTCCCATTATAAAAAAATTATTTTTTTTACAAGGTCATTGAAGTTAGAAATAAAGAAAAAAAGATTTTAACTTAGTAAATGAAATAACAAACGCAATCATTCACTTCGAAGT
>JAWQRP010002830.1:0-14614 GCA_033557875.1 Quadriops clusia | reverse complement strand
AATGATGATAATTTTTTTTTCTAATATCCTTTTTCCGCTGCTCATTCTGCGTACATCGATATAAATATTGTTGCAAAAGATTGACGCATGCGCAAGTGGTGATTACTTATTATACGGGTTTTTGAAACAACTTAATCGGATTTATTTAATAACTGTGAACAGTGAAATTTTCAAGAATTTATTCAGCACATGAAATACTAAAGAAAATTCCCATAACTTTTTTCTCTGTGACGTATAGTTCTTGCGCAAGCGCACCTCACTATTAAAATTTCTTAATGTACATGGAATTTTTAATAGTTTTTCTCGTGCCCAAGGTGATTCCGCGTACAACAATACCAATATTGCTAGAAAAAACCCAATTAAATCGCTAATTAGTGCATCTTTTCGAAACAAAAGGACGAGTGGTTTGGGCGACTGGAGAACAAGTGCACAGCGCCAGCGCCTGGAAAGATGAGTCGAGAGACACGCGACGTTTGGCCGCAGTCATTTGACAAATGTAATAAAACTTTCGTCGTCCTGGTAGTCTAGTTGCTAAGGTGCTGGCTTTTAGTGCCAGGGGACCTAGGTACGAACCCCACACATGACAATGAGTTTTTTATTTGTAAATTACGAATGAGCAAGTCTCACATCACAAAAGCATTTATTTTTTGATTAACAATCATTAAACTTCCAATAAAATGCACAAACAAATAAAAATAACAAAACAATTACCTAGATATTACAATAACAATAAAATTTAAATTCAATAAGTATTTTTAAAAATTATAATATTAAAATGCATCAAACCTGCATGCCACACTTCTTCCCAAGCACATTAACAGGACCAATGTATTTGCAGTTTTTGCAAGAAGAACTTCCTATTCTATTAGAAAACGTACCACTGCAGGAACGAGCAAACTTGATTTTCATGCAGGACGGTGCACCTCCACATTATGCGGTGAACGTAAGGGATTCTTTAAACCAAAATTTTGGGGAATGAATTGGTCGAGGGGGCACAATACGTTGGCCACCGCGCTCTCCTGATCTAACCCCCATGGACTTTTTTCTTTGGGGTGTAATTGAAGACAAAGTTTACAAACAGCGACCCACACCAACAGAGGATATGAAATTTAGAATAAGGCAAGCTTTTAGAGACATTACACCAAAGGTTTTACAAAAAGTTAGACGAAGTTTTTATAACCGCATGCATGCCTGCATAAATGCAAATGGCATGCAGGTTTGATGCATTTTAATATTATAATTTTTAAAAATACTTATTGAATTTAAATTTAACTGTTATTGTAATATCTAGGTAATTGTTTTGTTATTTTTATTTTTATGTACATTTTATTGGAAGTTTAATGTTTGTTAATCAAAAAATAAATGTTTTTGTAATGTGAGACTAGCTCATTCGTAATTTACAAATAAAAAAATCATTGTCGTGTGTGGGGTTCGTACCTAGGTCTCCTGGCACTAAAAGACAGCACTTTAGCAACTAGACTACCAGGACGAGGAAAGTTTTATTACATTTGTCAAATGACTGCGGCCAAACGTCGCGCGTCTGTCGACCCATCTTTCCAGGCGCTGGCGCTGTGCACTCTCCAGTCGCCCAAACCACTCGTCCTTTTGATTCGAAAAGATGCACTAATTACCGATTTAATTGGATTTTTTTCTTGCAATATTGGTATTGTTGTACGCGGAATCACCTTGGGCATGAGGAAACTATAAAAAATTCCATGTACATTAAGAAATTTCAATAGTGAGGTGCGCTTGCGCAAGAACTATATGTCACAGAGAAAAAAGTTATGGGAATTTTTTTTAGTATTTCATGTGCTGAATGAACTCTTGAAAAGTTTACTGTTCACAGTTATTAAATAAATCCGATAAAGCTGTTTCAAAAACCCGTATAATAAGTAATCACCACTTGCGCATGCTTCAATCTTTTGCAACAATATTTATATCGATGTACGCAGAATGAGCAGCGGAAAAAGGATATTAGAAAAAAAATGTATCATCATTATGGTTTTTACAGTTTGATGTGCGCATGCGCGAAAAGTAGAAGAGTTAGACCAAAATTTTATTTGGGGTTTTTGTAGCCCTTTGTGCGTAGAGTAAGTCCTGAAATTTTGAAAATTATATCCTTGTTAATAACGCTGTATTTTAAGTGGGCCTTCTTAGCTGGACCACCCAGTATATATATGTATACATATATATTCATATAATGGTTACTCTCAACCACAGCTAAAAATTAATTTATTTTTTATTTAAACATACAAAGACACAAAAATAATAATTTTTAAACACAGAGATTTCTATAAAGGACATATCTCTTAGTTAGTATGGTATGTTTTGTGTAATGTGGACACAATCCTGGTTTAAAATAAAAACCCGAACTGTATTAAAAAAGTAATTCGGCGTTAACAATGGAATTTGAAACACCCGTGGAATATTGGATTTCCGTATAAAAGAGGAATGCTCGTAGTGATAAAAAATATTGCGACCTGATATGACACATGTATGCAAAAACTGCCACAGCGTCTACAAAATTGCATCGACTGAAATGCATATTGTGCCTAAAAATAAATGTTTGTTTAAAATTTAAACTGATACAAATATTAAGAAAATAAATGGTTATTTGTATTTAAAAAAAACATGGGGAACCTTTTGGGATTGCCGCCGTAAATCATAAAAGCTCACAATGCAATGGTCGTATTTGAATTTCGAAAACGAACGCACACCAGAATAATATATTGTTACATTAATTAAATTTGACACAGTAAATAGAAATACTCGTTGTGTATGTACTTTTGTGTAGCCCAGCACGGTTTGTTTCACGGAAACACAAATTGACAAAATTTTAATTGCAATTAAAACTCTATGTTTTGTTTAAAATTAGTTTTTCGACAGTTTGTGGAATAACAGTGGGCTGTGTATATGTTGTGGACCAGGTGATTAAAAAAGCATTATTTATAATATCTGGAGAATTTGAAAAAAGGTCAATATAAGAGGACAACATGATAATACATGAATTTATTTTTTATTTGACCTTTTATATTGAACTAGCAAACATACCCGTTCTTCCAGCGGAGTTAGATTAAATAATTTTTTTTTTAAAAGGGGCGAGTGTGAAATATACATGGAGAGAGTGTAAAAGAAGCGAAGACATTGATAGAACGAGAAGAATAGGTGTGCTTGTTGTTTAATAGATTTCATATTCTATTTTCTTCATTTTAGCTACCTGTTCACCCCTTTCTCCTTTCGCTCAAGTCTTGGGAGAAGGGAGATAATAGAATTTCTAAATCGGTTGACGTTTTTATTTATCATGTTTTGGAAGATTTCTTTAAACCTCTGCCAATCTTGATACTGACCATCAAAAAATGAAGGGTACAGAGGAAAAAAAGATGAGGGTGCCATTACGGTTTATATCATCTATTTCGCTTACAATTACTGGTATCTTCACCTTTCTTCTTCTGTACAGCAAAACTTGATTGTCCAATAACGTAGTACTTTCATTTTGTTTTCTGTTTCCGCTTATTATATTCCCTATCACTTCACCGTTCACTTTTAGTTCGTTTTTCAAAATGTGACCCTCATCGTTTTTCCCCTGTACTCTTCAAATAGCTCACCCCTTCTAATTTTTCTATTTTTTCCATTGAGTAAACTACTGTTTTATAAAATTGTCCCAAAATCCTGCATGGCGTCACTGTCCGTATTGTCATTTATTACGTCTAAATGTATTTGAATTTCTTGAAACTGGTCAAATAAACCTTGTATTTTGTTTAGTCGTGTTTTAATATCTATTACTGTCAACTGATCTTGATTAACAAAATAGCTGAATCTGGTCAATCGACCTTTAATATTTCCTTGTTTACTGATTAGTAATTTTATAGGATCCACACTTTAGTATGAAACTTCAAATCAAGATTATGAAATATTATTAATAGGGAAGAGAATTATGTAAAAAAAAATTCTTTTTCACTTAATTTTAATAAATGCTGTATTTTTAAGTTAATATTACAACACAATTTATGATAGTAATTTAAACTTAGCTGCTATCTCCATTTATAAATTTCATTTACTTCTAACCTGTTCGAAGAACGGGCACGTCTGCTAGTTAAATATATAAAATGGTGTTTAGTGTTATAACAATAATCGGACTAATGGTTTTAAAACATAACCTATTTTTTCTTCTATTTATTAGAACAATTGCCACTTCGATGGCATTTTTAAGTTGCAAAATATCAATTAAACTTTTTTTGCTTATTTTGCTATTTAATATAACAATTCCCATTTTTAACAATGTATTTTAATGATCAAATTTAGCAACTATCACACAGCAGAATTCATATTGCCCGGGCATTATTTATAATACCCTTATTAATCACATCGTCCACAACATAGGTATAAGTATAGGTACTAGTCTAAATGTGACCCCTTCATAATTTATAAAAAGTACACGCTTTATTCTCATTTGGAAGTCCCCATTTTATTTCTAGCGGCATTAGCAGCCAGCATAAATTTTAGCCCGCTAAGATAACATTTATTTACAAAATCCGCCTCGAACTTTCATCGAAGTTCCAGATGAACCCTCGCCTCCACGATAACCGCCTACAGCTTCGATTTAAAATTGATGCATTGGGAATACCTCCTTTAGGTTTGCCTACTCCCGAATTAATCCTCTGATGAATATTTACGGAGAGCAATTTGGACGAATTCTTCACTTCTCGTCGCAAAAAACAATTATTTTACGTACGTATGATCTCTTTGTTGTCCTTCCCAAAAAGGACGTGAAGTAATTTGATTATACTTAGAAGATTTACTTATTCATTTTAATCATAGTTTTTATATATTGTTGCAATGAATAATGGGAATTAAGCTAAAATTTAAATGAAATTATGTGTTCTTTAGAGAGTTTTGTATCGGTTAATTGTTTATATTAAAAACTACCTTAATTGTTGACGTATCTATGTATATTATAAAGAAAAAATACAAATTTTGCTTAACAATTATAAAGTTTACAAACAAAACATTCAACAAAATGTTTGATAAATTATAATAAGCAACAATAAGTGCAATTTTATCTCTTAACTTCAACTATTATTATTATGTATTTCAATTTAAAATTCTATTGTATATATTGCTAATGTTATTGGTATCTCTTGAAAAGATGATAGATTTTGTGTCTTTTTTAACATCGTCAAAATTAAAAGTACGCCCGCTGGCATTGCTATGTTTACTAAATTTAGTTTTTTTTGCTGTATTTTCATCTATCGTTGCATTTTCTAAATTAAATCATTAGTTTTTCTTTGAATGTTGCATGTTTTGTCCTGTTTCATTTATCATATATATCGTTAAGTAAATTGTTCAGTTTATCAATATATGCTTGTTTATTAATAATAACGGTTTTATTACACTTATCTGCGTTGATAACATAAATATTTGGATTATTTAAAAAAGAATTAGTTTGTTTAACGTTATGTAGTAAATTTCAATTTCTATTTCTTTCTACGTTAGCAAATATAACGAAAGTTAGTATGCTATTATTATCGTATGGTAGATTAAAGTTGGGTCCTTAAAGTATCAATTACATTTTTTGGTATTATAGTTTCTGTTAAAGTAACAATAAATATTATAGAATGTACATTTTGTTTGTTTTCTATATTATATCTAACGTTTTTTAGATTTTCAATTTTTTAAATATGTTTCTATTTTATTTTATTAAATTTCTTTTCCCATCTATTTTCTTGTGGTTCCAAGAAAATTTTTGAAATATTTCTAATACTGTAAATTATATCATCAATACTTAAATTTAAAATATTATGTAGTAAGTCATTTTGAAATTTTTCAATAAAGATTTATTTGAACATGTAAAAAACTTAAAATCGAGTACGAAAACCTCGATAAGTAAAGAAATCACGAAGCACACGTTATTTCATTTAAATTGGACCTTAATTTTCATTATTCATTTCAACAAAATTAATAGTGAGATTGTGAATACAATATTAGAAGTTTTTATACGTTATTCGTCAAGGAATTGGAAAACTGGTGATGTGCTACACGTCGCCTGTGCAGGGTAAATAGGGCGTATGCAATTTCTACCAAGGATAACGTTATTAAGGATCTAATCGAATAGAAGTCTGCACGGCAATCTAATCCGTTAAATTAATTATTCCGCCAGTAAATGGCCCAGTTAACGAGCACACGGGCTGATCACTAATAGAGTCTGCAAAATGGCTTGTTTATAGTCAGGATGTATAGACATTTTCCGGGCAGGATATTCGTGTTCAAGTGTCAGTAAGAGGATTATCGAAACCAGCCCCGGGTATCCTTATAAAGACAGCCGTGGGCGTCGCACTAATGGATATTTGTAGTAGAAAGTTCACCATAGGAGATAATAATAAATTATCAAATTGAATTTATTTATAATAAGACCAAACTTAAATTATTGATAATAGAACCAAACCAGGAAAAGTCTCGAGAATTTGTTCTATTAAATATGATTGGCGTGCGACCGGGATATTAAAAATTCAGATGGTTTCCAGGCTGTAAAATCGAGTTTTGTTGCTCTAAGTGGAAGCAGCAGCTGAATAATAAAAAATAACTCACTTCCAAGTTGCCGAACCCTAGAACCTTGCTGCTCAGAAGAAAACTTTATACTTAACGATTTTCTGTTTTGCACCTTATTTTTGCATATTATTTCTGGTCCCCGTCGGGATAGCGAATATTCAGGCAAGGTCGTAATAAACTCCTGGGATATAAGCGCAATGAAATTACTCCCTAAGTTATTTGTAATTCGTTAGTTAATCAAGTTATTCAAGAAAGATAAACATGGGGCCGCTGCATGCGAAAAAGGTCGTAAACTATTTATTATGGCTCATTTAATGTGGCCTGCAAGAAAAAATAAAATAAAAATGGGTTCGGGGATTATCTTCCTGTTACGAAAGAAAATTTTACCTTCTAGAAGACGTTGAAATTACTATTAAATTCACGATTAAACTTTTGATTAATCCCTTGAATGTTTACAACATAAATTACAATGTTTTTTGATAGGGAAAGGTTTTTCATTTAACAGGGTTCCTGTATTTGTTCCGAAGTAAAATGTTTCAACCCATGTTTCACGAAGGCGTGACATGTGTAATTTATAACGATAAAATGTGAGGGTTGATTTTGGTATATATATATAAAAGCTTAAGGGCATTAAAGGATGCAAGCTAAACTGAACCGAAAGGCGCAAGAACTCGTGAAATTTACGAGCGTTTATTTACTGAAAAACTATATGGGCTGTAATCGTGTGGGCCTGGCCATATTTGCTTTACCTTATGGAACGCGTGAAATGAACTGTAATAAATAATTTATGACCTCTTTTGCGCAATGCAAGGATAATGTGTTTATTCTCTCTGAATAAATAATTTTAGCACGGGCACATATGACGTCATAGAAATCTACCTTCGAGCTAAACATATTTCCATCGCTCTACGGCTTTAGTAGACAATATTTTAATTAACGGTTCGACAATAGATCCCTTATTTGTTTGTGTAATTGAACAAAAGTAGGAAACTCCAATCTCTGTTCTTCCAATTGCTAGTTTCATTTAGCAATTAAGCAAATGCATTCTCTCGCGCAAAGCAAATTGCCCTTCTTTTCCCTGAAAATAAAAACATAGAAACAGAACATAAAATAGGAAATCGTTAAGTTTGGAGTTTCCTTCTGAGATTCAATTTTAACAACGAATTCCAGTTAACTTTCCTATTCATTACACACCCAATTTACACAATTATTCTAAAGTAATCTAGTAAAAATAGCATCTAAGTTTTAAACTTTGTAAAAAAAGTAAGTAGTGTAAAAACTAAACTGTTTATGCATAAAACGTTCCTACATTTTTGGTATATTGCTCTGTGTGAACTGCTTACTTCAGATCGCTCTCCTGAAAACTTGGAAAATGACATAAACTTTTATTCTGCTAGACGCTTCATTTATAACGAGTTTTCTTGTTTTGTAGGGAAGGACTAAACCAGATGTCTTAAAAAACGTTTACAAAAAGCGGAGGAATTAAATGAATCAGAGATGACTATTTTAATTGGAAGATTTTTCTGAAACACACATGTACCTATATAAGTAGGTACTTATTTTTTGACCAGACCCACTATGGTCAGAATCAGCCTCAAACCTGGTCAAAATTAAAGCAGTAACGCTATCGTCTTTTAATTTGGCATATTTATATTATATTAATAAAAAAAGACTATAATAAAGTTTGAGTTACATTACTCTACTTAAACTGGTAGATTACCTGCACAGGTATGCACATTTTTCTCTATAAAGTCGTATTTTATCACAGGTATCGTTTATTAAAGCTTATAAATAATTTCAGAAATTTTAGAAAGGTACTTTTAAACATACTTACCCACTTAAAAATATAATTTGAGAATAAAACGTGAGAAATCTATAATTGTGTGGATATCATATACAATTATATACAAGGTGGGAGAAATGTATGAATAATATTAAGATAGTAGAAAAATTATTCATCTTCCTCTTCGTCGTCATCATCATCATCTTCATCAGTATCTTCTTCTTTAACTAGATCTTGAATATGAGGACTGTCAAGTATATTCAAAACCTGAGTGTCTAATTTTTTAAAATTTTTCTTTGGAATTTTCCTATACGAAGATATAATGGTATCTGAGGGCACCAATGATAAATGTAAAATATCCTCGTTTGTCTTTTCATGAGATATTCTCCGGGAATAAGATTTTCAGAACAACTTAAAATCCTTGTTTCTTGCCTCCTGCGTCTCTTCACTTAACTGTCATATAGGTAAAAGTGCATGTTTTATTACAGCTCATCCATGGACTAAAATTTTGTGCACCGAAGAAGGCATAGGATACCACCCATAATTATGCACATAAAATTCTGCTGTATCCCTGGTGTATTCTGTAAATTTTTGTATGTTTATTTCATACCCGCTAGAAATAGTCTGCATAATAATGTGGAACTTTTTGATCAGCTCGACGTTAGTTCCAGTTATAATCGCTGACGTCTCTGCATTCTGGAAAAAAAACGCCTAGCAGTGTTTCCATCGTTAGTACTGCTAAAACCTGGTTTTGGCAAGTCCACCAACAAACTAAGTTTTTCTTTAAAGTATTTACCGCTTTCTGTCTTGAACTGTTTTCTATGCTTCCTCGCCCCGTGTTTGCCATGTTTTCAATGGTAGCTTATATGAAAGATGTAATAGACATTCAAAAAATCGGATCCACCCAAAATACTACAAACTAGACAGTTCAGCGTCTCCGGGTTTACTTTCGCATCAAATGACTTCTTTAAATTGTTAAAATTGTTTGATTCTAGTCCGCAAATATAGCACCTTTGCGTAGACGTTGTTCCTGTAATAGAGTTACAATTCTTCCCATCAAACATTGTTAGCAGCAATGAATGTTTAACTTCCAATGAATCTTCTTTTATATTAACTTTGGCAGGAGCAAGATTTTTAATTTCATTTTCCACAAAGTCCCGTTCTTGAACTACAAATTCTGTAGTTTCTTTTCGGAAATGAAACCTCAATGGGCGGCAATATCTAGTAGATGAAGGCCGTGGATTTTTCCACAGCACTGTACTTAAATTATTACCCGCTACCAATTGTATAGAAACAATAGATACCATAAACATGCTAGCATCTGAATTTCCTTATGCACAATCTTGCTTATACTGAGCTTGCCCACTGAAACCATCGAAACCCCATTAGCAAATCAAAGCAATATTGCTTAAAGATGATATTTCTTGACTTGCAGTGACTTCTCTTTGGGTTTCGATTAAGCGAAGAACAGTAAGATCTAAGAGTGCTTGCAGTTTAATTTCACCAGATTTTGCCAATATAGTGTGACAGTACCAAAACCGACAAAATTGAGAATTAAATAAAGAAGAATATTATGTGGCTCGTGATGTTTTGGCTTGTGATCGTCTGTGGTTAGGACATCTACTTGTTATGTTTGTAAATCGTAGTTGCCCAGATAAGGCACGAAAGGAGCATGTTTTCATAAACTGAAGGTAGCAAAGTTTCTTGAGTCTGAAGGACAAAAGAGTTTGTTTGACGTGTAAACCTTGGATGTAGACAAAATGCAAATTGTATAATTGTTAGTGTTGGGTGTAGTGTCTGAGTCGAAGTTAAAATTGCACTTACCGTGGTCTGAGAAAAATTCTGCGGTGACCTCATAGTCTCTTTTCATTTCATTATCTTAACTTAACTTAAAATTAAATAAATAAAACACAGGATTTTGTGCCCAACCTTACCGGCACAGCCACAGGGCTTTTACCAAACAAACAACGGCGGCAAGGAAAATTTAAGCCTCTGATTTACGTATCACACAGGGGAAGTCAAAACCTTGCAAAAATAACTTCCCGAGGCCTATTCTAACATCCCTAAATTATACGAAAGTCCCAGCATCCACCAAGAGACTCAGACAAAACAACGATTCAATATCTTTACGAATCAACAATGACAATTACAACAACGAGAAGAACGACCAGTATAAATTTCTTCAACAACATCAGACCAGACCCAACTACAATAATAATGGTTTCGACAGGCCCGAACGAAGACCGAGAAAGCCTCTACTGATCCACAGGGACTCGGCTTCAACCACTAGAGTGCCCACGACGGGCGATGCCAACATTGCCACAGGGCTTTGGCACCCCTTCAGTCCACAGGGACGGACGCTTCTACAGGCCACGAGGCCTTCAGCATCCCGAGACTGGGTAGGACTGATGTGCTTAACGAAGTCATACCAATATCTCACATTAAAGGCGTGCGCCCTTAACTGCCCCGCGAAAACACAATACAACAACCGACAAAAAATAGCAACAAAGTCTGAATCCCTGGCGTCAACCACAATTTTCGACAATTTAGAGGAACCATAACAAAATTTTACTCTATTGTTTCATTGTAACGTAACTGTGCCCCATCAACAACTATGTATTTCTCAACAAATATTTCAACAACAACAATACAAAATTTCGATGTACAATAATACCTTAAATATTGAACACTCTTATTCAACTCAACAACCTCAAGACCAACGATTTCACCCTTATTGACAAATTATCAAAATTGTTAAAGTATTGACCCCTTTAATTACTTAACAACAGTTTACAAATGAATTCGAACTCAACAACAAAAGCCCCTTAATTATTTAATAACAAACAACGGCCCCTTAGATAACAAACAACAAAGGCCCCTTAACAATTTAATAACAAACAACGGCCCCTTTGATAACGAACAATAAAGGCCCCTTAACAAATGAACGACCCCTTAATTATTAATTTATGAATAAATAAATAGTTTCAATTACACCTTGTTCAAATGATAAATCGTACTGGGCTATGATCACCTCAATTCACCATACATACAATCGAATATCAACTCTGATTACTTTACTCTAGCTTTAAGTTAGGGTCATAATTTATTAGTATCAGTTATTGTTTTGATTCTTTATTCTACCTCAGGTCTCTTATTTGTGTACGTGCGTTTCTTTATATGCGAGTGTGCATGGTTTGTTTGTATGTGTGCCTGTGTGTGTGTGGGTATATGTGTGTGTGTGTGTGTGTGTGTGTTTTTTTCGGTCACGGCCGGCGCCACTTAAGGCAGCTATTCTTTATTTCGGTAAAATAGACCGACACAATTCTTTATTTATTCAATCTTTTCTAAACTCTCCTTAAATCTATACTACAAGATATACCTACATACGAGAAAAAATTTTAACATGCGGGTTTCTAAATCTACCTCATTTGCAAAACTCGCACACTTACAATGAAACACTTTCATTCAAACACACGCTTATGCTAAAACTTAAATCTAACCTAAAACTACAATAAAATACAGATTTAGATAACGCCCTCTAAATATTAAAAATTACTACGTTTTCATCAATTTTGAATAGTACATTACCAGAAGTACACCAGATTTTTACAAAATTATCAATATCATTCTTTTCAGTGTAATATATATTCTGTCAGTGTGTGTGTGTGTGTGTGTGTGTGTGTGTACGTGTACGTACGCGGACGTTGGTGCGAGCATCGCGTCGTACGCGTCTGAATCTTTCGCGGTTTTCCCCATATGAAAAGTACCCCTGTCTTTGGAAAAAACGAGTCCTACACTATGTCCTACGCCCCCTCCCTTATTATTTGTTTGTCAACGAGACCAGCAATTCCCCTAAATGATCATTGTTTAACACTATGCCGGCAATGTAACTCGTAACCAAAGATAAATAACATGATCTTACTTGGATTATGAGTCCTCTACTTACGTAGACGGTGCGGTGTCCAACTAGCCTGGCCTCAAAAGTAATCAGGTGTGGTCTGGTCGTACCTGCTACCCGGTCTCGCACTAATTTCGTATTTTCTTCCAAAAAAACCTCCCTCTGACACCTACCGCTGCTCTCTACTCGCGTCTTTTTCTCTATTGTTTTTTTTTTCATACCGGCGCACACTGGGGTGATGCTATAGAAATGTCGGACATTGGGGAAAATTATGAAACTTTTAATTTAACATTTTAATTTTGCAATTGACATAAAACAATCCTTTTCTCATCGTGCAGATTGATATTTAACGTTACTGTTGTGTTATTTTTTCATACAGTCTGATTAAAAGAGTTGAGTTGAAAAACCGTTGTTTAATTAAATTGGTCTGGAAGTCACATTTCTTGTTGAAAATTAAAAATATTTGGAGTACGTAATTTGGGCATTCAAATAACTTTAAATCCAACAAAAAATGTATTAAAAAGGGGTCCCAGTTTGTTTTTTTGTCACATAAAAGATAATAATACTATTTAATTGGATTACACAAATCGCCCAAAAAAATATCAATTGGTAAATTTTTAGGAAGTATTAAACTTAAAAATAGCATTGTCAAATCTTGCCTAAATCTGCCTAAACGTTAGATTTTTTAATATTAACTTGCGAGTAGTCCACTCAATAGAGCTCGAAAATGGGTGGGGACCCAGACAAAAGGTCGGGTAGTTGTGGAATTTTTATATGTTGTTTAGCACGGCATTTCGGCACTTTTTTTAGTTCTTTGCCTATACCTCCTTTCCGGTCCACTTTCTGGCTATATAACTTTTATACAAAGTTGCAGAGGACAAAATTTTCTACAAAATTAATCCAAAAAGTTTTTCCGCGCGAACAATATCAACGGAGCTACGTTGCCGTAAAAAAATAGCTAAATTTAAACTTTTGCTAAATTGTAAGTTTCTCCTTGTCAGCGATTAGCTTGTTATACCATGCATTTCCATGGTAACTGCTCAAGTCGCGCCTTTATTTACTTGACTAAAGATTACCTGACTATAACGTCAAATTTGACATTCGCATTTTACCACAAAATAGGCAGGTTTAATCAGTGTGTTTCGCGTTGTAAAGAAATGGATGTGAAAACAAACGGCGATTTATTTCGATTCTTTAAAACAAATGGAATCAATTACAAAGATTATGACTCTGCTTTTGAAAAATGAACTGCCTCTCTTAGTTTTGCAATTTCAAGTTCTGCGAAGTCCAATATGCGTGAAAAGTTGAGGAAATGGTGTAACAATTTTGAAAAAAGATGGAGCTCAGCCAACAGGACTGTGGAACCGTTTATCAAGAAGAATCAAGACTGGCTTAACATTGACTTCACTTTCCCGGACGAATTATTTGAGAAACTGCCATCTTCCATCTCTGCAGGTATTCCTCCTAAAAACTCAAAATAATTTGAGCATCTCTCAGAACGACATAAATGGAGAAGAACGGAAGATTTAAGAAATTGTTCTGACGATATGTTTAATTTCGTTTTAAAAAAGAAAATTAAATCTAAAAATGTTCATTATGTATTAGACTTCATGCAAAAACACCCTGAACACATTGATGAGATAAAAACCTTTTGCCAAAATTTAACATGTCAGAAACCTCAATATGAGGAAGAAAAATTTTTAGGTCTCTATGCCACAGCCAAGTTAACTCGATACCAGTATAATGCTACAAAGAAAATGCGAAAGAATTAGGCCACGACTTCTATCCCAGTTACTACAAAATTCAAAAGTTTAAAAAACATTGTTATCCTCCAGAAGAAGCAATCAGTATTTCAGAACTGGGGCTAAAATACAACTACAACATCTACTAGACCACACTGCAAGTCGCTTCTTAAGACAATTGTCCAACAAAATTGATCAAGTATGTTCTCATAATTTAATTATAATTTATAAAAAAGGGGTTGTGATGGGTGATCTAACCAATCACAATATAAGCATAGATTCTCGGCCAACCAATCTTTAGAAAATGACAACTCAACAGTTTTTATAAGTAGTGTGGTCCCAATTAAAATAGTAAATGCTGAAAACGGGTAAGTGTTATGGCAGAAAGAGAAAACGTCATCAACTCGATATTGCAGGCCTATACATTTTAAATTTACTAAGGAAAATAAAGAAAATGTGACATCTTTCATTGAAGATATACAACTAGAAATAGATTCTGTCAATCCATACCATGAGCAAAATTTTACGGTTATTTATAAATTATATCTTACAATGATTGATGGGAAAATTTGTAATATAATAACAAATACAACCTCTGCTATGAAATGTTACATTTGTAACGCGACACCCAAGGAAATGAACAAC
>JAWQRP010002829.1:0-14619 GCA_033557875.1 Quadriops clusia | reverse complement strand
GGGGCGCGATCGCCCCTCCTTAGGTCTGCCATTGTATATATACCAAGTGTTCCTGAAATGTGGGGCATCCCTATAATTTCTTTGTTTTTGAGGGATAAATCAATGAGCTTTGGTATATTTTATTTTAAAATATAAGGTCCCTCAAAACAAACAAGCTATAGGGGTGCCCCACATTTCAGGACCACCTGGTCTATATGAATGCAAACTTATGAAAACAAATTTAAATATTTTATTAATAATATTAATTTACCTTTAGGTAAAAATAAAAATTTTACACTTCAACTTTATAGTGTTTTAAGGTTAAATGCCTTGCAAAATTTGTAATTTTTTGTTTACAATACACACAGAAGTATTTTTTCTTATCGTATCTTTTATTTTTTGCTGAAAAAGAAGATAAAATTAGCATCACCTTCAAAAATAATGTTCAAGTTTTAGATTTCATGTATTTTGAGAAAAAAAATTAAATGTGCATAACAATGAACCTTCAATGTTCAGTTCTTCATCAAATGTATTCAGAAGGCCTTTGTTATTGTCCATAAAAATGATTGGATGTTCCAGAGCAACGTCTAAATCAGAGAGCACAGTTGATATTTCGTACGTTTCAACTTCTATTTTTTCTAAAACGCACCGTGCCGGAAGAGTTAATTGTTTCAATAATTCTTTTGAATCTGTAATGTAATGAATGTTTGATTATGACAGATACTCTTAAATTAAAATATTGCAAGTGGTGTCCTTCCTTTCAAAAGTTGATCTCTACATTTCTGCTCAAAGTTAGACATTACAAGAGTACAAGCTTTAAGAAGTAAGGTACCACTTGCCAAATTTTACATTGAGATAAACTAAAAACTCCAATGCATAATTTTGACAGTAGAACTTAATGCTGAAAACCTATTATTCTGACGATATGGATCCACTTCTTGTGAAGTGTTAATGAACATCTAACGTTCAAATTTCAACGAAAGTGTTGACAATAGCTTAATATCTTATCATGTCGAATCAACAGAACAAATTAGATTAATGTGATCACTGTGATTCGAAGCTGCGGTTCTCATACTTTCAACTTACGAATAATAATTTATCAACGTATATAATTTGGTGAGTATCTTGCTAAACAGAAGATTTTAACAAAGACCAAAGAAAATTCCGCAATTTCCTTTAGCTGTGTAAAGCCAACAAACGAGTTGAACTAGAAAGTAAGTTGATGTCACAGATGTTCTGTAACATTTAAGGTAGGTGCCATTTTGTGATATGAAAACGACGTGATTTAATCTAAGAATTAAAGTTTATTTTACCTACCAGATGTTGTAATTACGTTGGCGGCATTATTGCACTCGCCACTAGTAATAACGTGTAGTTTGGAATCATTGTTGTTTTCCACCAACGAATACATTATTGCGTGTACAAATGTACAACAGAATCCTGCCCTCTTGCTGCAGTTTGTCACGTAAATGGCGGCAGTTGGTCTGGGCCCAACAGCTGCACAGTGCGCGAATCATACGTTCTAGAATAAAGGTGTGTTTCGACGCATGATTAACGGTCGATTTTGATTTTAAGGTTTACTGGCTGTATGATTCTAAGAAGAATCCAGGCCATCCCTTAAGGGAAAACAAAGAAGAAGAAGAAGATTTTAAGGTTGTAAGTTCCTGTCAGACTGACACTTCAAAATGTGGTTGTCAAATTTTACGTTATGCTGAAAAGACGTTTTCAGGGTAGTCAAATAAATGAATGGAAAGTTTAATTCAAAATTGCCGCTATATAAATATAGTGTACTCTACGCATTCGTGGATTTGGTGATTTTAAGACCACTTTACTTATGCAACCAAACTTGCATCATTTGTTTCCTACTAAAAGTAACCAAATTTTCCCCTAACCTCCAACACAGTTGGCATGTGTTTTAGTTCTTGCCCTAGTTCAAGTAACCAGATTTCTCACTAACATCCAAGACAGCTGGCAATATGTATTAGTTCTGACTAATATTTAAAGGAGGCGGCATGAAAAAGTCATTTTTTATGCCTCAATCGTTTCGGGACACCCAGAATATGAACTTTTTTACTTCTTTTGATGAGTACTATATGTGGTTCAAAGGATATATCTGAATTTAATAACACCCTGTATTTGTCAAAGAACTTCGGTGGTCTAATCTAGCCTATTGTGACTTTCAATTCGTAATATGTTGGGTTTAGCCCTAAAAAATTATTAAATATGCTTCTGTTAATTTTTCTTGTATGGTGACCAAAATTTCCCTAAACAGAACATTCGTTTAAAACCGTCTCCAACTTTCTGCGGCTCTTGGCAAATTTTCTACAGCGCAAACAAAAATTAGCAACAATTTGTACCACCCTGTACTAATAAGACGGAAACTAATCTAAGTTTTATGTCAAAAAATAGTCAACGCAACACAAGTCATGGGCTCATTGGATAGACTTTGCTGCTGCTGTTCGCTGAGGACTGGTAACATTATTATAGCGATTGCACATATTGTGGTATGCTCATTTATTGCATTATATTTCATCACGGTGCTCTCGGGGGTATCTTACACAGATATGGTAGAAGACAAGAGGACAAAAGAACTTCAAGAGGAATTAGAAAAAGGAGCGTTGTACTACTTCATTGCCAGCATCTTTTTAGTTGGGGTCTGCATATGTTTATTGATTGGAGTCTTGAAATACCAGAAGTGGTTGCTTCTGCCGGCACTCATTATATTCCCAATCGTCATGCTTGCAAACATTATCATGATAATCATCACAGTTGTCAACACCGGAAACTATATGACCATCTCTACCATCAATTTCGAATTCATTAAAATTTACTTTTGGCTGTGCATCTTGGGTTTTTTCCTGCAGCAGGAAGACGAATGAAACCATTTTCAAACTCGATTAAATATTGAACTATAAATTGATATTACAACATATTTAAATAAAGTTTTGTTATCGCTTGTTTCACACCATCTTTCCATAAATCAGAGAATCTGTAATTGGTGAACCTTTATATTATTATCACTAGGATTTTCTGGTGAGCACATATTTTGCAAGTAGCTAAACTGTTAAAATTCTGAAACGTTTTATACTTCTTGAATCTCCCAGTTTTAAAGTTATCTTAACCTTTCTTTTTTCTTCATTCTTGCGACACTTTCTTCATCCATTCTTTCCAGTTCCCAAAATTTTGAACTGGAAAAACTGATCAAAGGTAGAGAGGGAATTAAAAAAGAATGTCAGAGGAAAGTAGGCCAGGTAATGAAACCTTTGCACCATGTTCTAGTAATACTAATAAGACGCAAGCGAACAAATGTAAATTTTATGTCAAAAAAGAGGTGAACCACCACAAATCGTTAAAAAATGGATAGATTGTGCTGCTGCTGCTCGCTGAGGACTGGCAACATTATTATAGCGATTTTGAACATAGTGCAATCAGTGGCCGTTCTTATCGTTGCTGTTGCGATCATCATAGGGGTTATAAATTTGCAAGACGAGGAAAACAAAGAGGAACGGAAAGAGTATAAACTATTGGCGGCATTCCACCTCATCGCCTTCATTTTATTTTTGGGGGCCAGCGTCTGGTTGCTCATTGGAGCCTTGAAAAATCTGAAGTGGTTTCTGCTGCCGTTTCTTGTCCTATTGCCAATCTTCATGCTTGGAGGCTTCGTCATGATTATCATCGACGTCATCAAGAACGGGACGTACGTCCGGCTCGCAGGCGTCATCGTCCTGTGGCTTGAAGGCTTCATGTGGATGTGTGTCTTCACTTTCTATCTGCAGGAGGATAACAATCTATACCGTTTTTAAACTGATGCAATATTCCACAATAAATTGTAAAAAATCCATGTTTACTCCTTTTGTTCCCCAATCAAGTTGTCCAACGTAAAATGTCGAAAGTTTTGGCAAGGTCGTACTGTATCTAATTCCTTTAACTTCTTCACTTATTGACGTATAGCAATACCCTTGTTTAAATACAAAATTTCGATTTCTCTCTCTTTCTCTCTCTCTCTCTCTTTCTCACTCTCTCTCTAATAAGGTAGAAATAAATGCATGTAAGTTTTATGTCAAAAAAGAGGGAAAACAACACAAGTCATAGGTAAAATGGATAAATTATAGCGATTGCAGATATAGTGCGATCAATAGTCATTGTTACGATTTGCTTCACGATTCCCATCGGGGTACTTGATGGTTAGTGAGGTTGATGACGAAATCAAAATGAAGAATTTAGCACGGATGAAGTGATGGCAATTTCGGCTTTATCATCTGCATCCTCCTTCTGGGGCCCAGCATCTCTTTGCTGATCGGAGCCTTGAAAGAGCTGAAATGGCTTCTGCTGCCGTTCCTTGTCGTATCACCTATCACCATGCTTGGGACCATCATCACGGTAATCATCATCGTCAAATCAATTAGAGGGCATACTTCGAGATCTGCGACATCATCTTCCCGTTGCTTGAAGCTTACATGTGGGTGTGCGTCTTGGCTTTATTTCTGCAGAAGGAGAAGAATTGGTACCATTTTTAAACTCAATAATTGATTGGTAACGAGCAACTATAAGAAGAATTTTGACATGTTATTGTCATTAAATTAAATTAAATGATTGAAAATTCCTGTTTTTAATTTCGTATTGTACCCCTGAGAAATATCAACCGACCAAGGAAAAATTAAAAATTCTGAAAACTAAATTCACGAATCATCAAAATTTGTATTCATTAGAAGAAAACCACGTAAATGTCTTAAATAGTCAACTTTCATACGTCTAGACAGTCAATGTTACAGACAATCGATGTTTCAGAAAATCAATGTTTCAGACAATCAATGTTTCAATCAAATATGTTCTACCTCAAATTAAAGTAGGTAGCCATTACCTTGAAATGTCAAACACTTCCTTCAAATAATTGCTTTTTGTAAATTGTAATTATTTACTCTAAAATGTTTACCTGTGAAGCAGTTCGGCGAATAGGTGTCCTTTTTAACAATTGGCAAGTGAACCCCAATTTACATTAGCAACACATGAATTAGCTGTTATAACTGAGCACAATTTTCTGGACTATTGAACTTGCGCGTGCTCCTAGGACTTGTGCAATATTTATTTTTCAACTTTTTTTCTAGATTCGCCATTGTTTTGATTTGTTTAGTTTTCTTACCTGTACTTTGAGCAATTCTCTAATAGATGGCGTCAATACTCATTTTGGCCAAAAACAGACATAGAGCAAAACAAAAGACACCTGTAATTTCAAAACTACCGATGATAAAACCGGACAACTAGCAGATGATAATTATTAGTTTATCATAGAGAATCGGTATGGAAAAATAGAAAAAAAGTCATATGTTGTAATACCGATCTGTGGTAATAGTAATAAGACGTGGGTCAACGCACGAAAGATTTAGGTTGTCAAAAAATTGGCAAAATATCACAAATCGTTAAAAATGGATAGATTGTGCTGTTGCTGCTCACTTAGGACTGGCGCCATTGTTATAGCGATTTTGAACATGGTGCGAATAGTAGTCATAATTTCACTATGTATCACGCATCTCATGGGGGCAAGACTCTTTTATGGAGCACGTGACGAAGAGGGACGTATTAAATATAAAATAAACGCATGTATCGTAATCACGATCAGTTCCTTTCTTTTGGGGATCGTCATATGTATGCTGATTGGAGCCCTGAAAAAGAAGAAGTGGTTTTTGATGCCGTACCTCGTCGTGTCACCTATCTCAATACTTGCAAACATAATCACGGTAATAGTTTTCGTCATACAAGAGGAGTCACCCATATTCTCACTTTTCGCACCGCTAGTCTTAGAGTTGTTATTACTTTACGCTTGGTTATGCGTCTTGTTTTTATTTCTGCAGAAGCAGAACACCGAGAACGATTAATGCCATTTAAAATTTAATGAAATATTCTACAATTTTACAATAAATATGTCTACAATAAAATATATACTTTTAATATAAATGGGTGAAAAAGTTGATTTAAATTTACGTTTATTTGAAAGATTGATTTGTCTAGTTTAATAGAATATGTAATTTTTTTTACGTTTTTTGCGTTAAAGCTATGAATTTTATTTGCATTTTTTTATTCTACAATCTCAGAATTTTATTTTTAACCCAACATACGTGGTATATTTATGATAAGCAAGTAATTCTCTATACGATACGTCACTCTCAGATTTTTGTCCACCTAAAATCTCAATCCGTCCCTCTGTGCGACGTATCGTTTAATAATTAAATTGATTAAGTAGGTATGTCATTAAATTGATTTTAGAGAAAATTTATTATTTGTAGTAAATGAGTGGAAAAAGAAGGAAAACGTATGAAAATAGTAAACTAATATAGGAAGTTATAGTTTGTAATTAATAAGATAACATAGAGGTGTCATTGGTATGTGTATTTGAGGAATTCAATTTGGCAAATTAGAATGTATTATCAGTGAGTATAGGAGTTTATAAAGAGACTTAACCTTATGGACAAGGGGGGATCACTGCTGTAGAGAAGATTGAATATCAGGTATAAGCAATGAGTATGACAAAGACATCTAATGCACACTATTAGTTGGAGTGCAATAGAGTTTCATAAAAAAAGGGTTCCGTTTCGCTTGCTCTTTTTAACACGTTTATTTACCGAACGTCTTTGTCAAATATGCGAACCAACCAGAACTCGCCCATGTATTAGAGAGAAACCGTAATTGCAAGAACTTCACACCGATCACTTTAAACGTCATTTGCAAAAAAATCAAGTTGCAAGCGACACTTGTGAAAATAAAATGTGTCTATGGTTTAATTAAGTCCATATAAGCATTTAAATCAGGCAAGTACGATTTTCTAGTTAAATGTGTATGCACGATAACTAGGCGTAGGTGATTGAAAAAAAGCAGGCCTTGTTGAAAGTCAACTAAATGTTTGATCACCTGTTGCTTCAGTTTTGTATAATTAATTATATTTCTTACTTAACCCGATTAACTTACAGTATAAAATGAATTGGTTTTATTATTTTTACAGTAACAATGCCAAAGAAGTGTACCGTTCCCGGGTCGATGTTTGGAAAGCAGGATGATGTGCCCCAAACTAAACAACATGTCTAGGGAGGAAATCTATAAAAAAAGTGAGAGTGCACCACGCACATTCTGAAGAAAATTTTCTTGATTAATTGCTACATTTCAATCAATGTAGTGTTAATGTTAATTTTGCAAACTAGTTTAAAGAGTTCTTTTAATTTATATTTTAACTTTGTAAAAGGGAGATGTATTCCTCCTGAAGAAACCATAATTAGGCGAAACGTACGAAGGGGAAAATAAAATAGCACGATGTTAACATACAGCAGCAATTCTATTATTTTATGAATGTTGAGTTGAAAATAAAATTTCTGGTACTTTCTTGACTGATTTATTTAATAGTTCGTAAGGCTACCGGTTTCGCCGCATGAATTGCGGCTTCTTCAGACCTCTAAAATGGTTAACATTGTGCAATGAGTTAGTAAATTAACAATTCACATATTAATCTTATTTAATTATTACAGAGGTTATAGCTTAAACTTACTTGTAGTCAGAGTTTTGTTATATGTCATTTTTAAATTTGTTCTGCGAGTCATCACTACCTGTTACCACTGTTAAATGCATTAGCTTTATAATTTTTACAAAAAACACGTTAAAATTCAACAGATAAAACTTTGAACGAACACAAGACTATGATGAATTACAAATAATATTTGCAACTCAACATTCATTACAATTCCATTTTTATAGTTTGTTTAGTGACTATTGCGGGCATCAAGTCTGAATAAGGTAATAATTGTGGATGAACTTGTTTTCTTTGGCCGAATAATATTGCATTCTGTAAATTTGTCAAGAATAATTCTACTTCATAAATATTGACTTCTAATAAGTTTATGCATTCTAAAAAATCTCTTAAAGAAAAATCTTTAAATTAATTTTATTGCATTTTTCATTGAAATTGAAAGGTGGGATAATAAATCATACAATGTATGAGATATAATTATTTATTTAAAATATCATCATCATTTAAATAGTAATTTAATTTTAAAAACTAAAACTAACAACTAACACCTAGAAATTTAAAAAAAAGGAAGCTATTTTAACTTAAAACTAATTCTTCTTAAATACTAAAACTACCAGCTAGCAACTAGAAATAAAAAATTACTACTACTACTACTTCAACTTAAAACTAATACTCCTCCTTAAGGGATGCCCCTTAAAGAGATGATGTTCGGTGTAGCCGCTCCCCCTCTGGAACAGCTCAACTCTATCGAGCGGCTCCATGTCCCGGTTGAGGAACGTGCTGAAACAAGTGTAAAACAAAATATAATATATAGGAGCATTTTTAAGTAAACATAAATCCAGTTTCAACTATTAATTAACTAAATCTCTTCGATCAACCCAACTATCATCAGACTGTGGAAATCCTAACCATCGACAAAAAACTCTATTTCCTTGCTTTTTAAGTATTTTCTCAACAAGATATGTATTAGGATAACGTGTTTTTTGAATTTCCTCTGCATAGAAACAGCCTTTAATAGGATTTTCTTGTAAATCTTCTAAAATATAAGTTATTGGATTTGTATTTTTTATCTTGACAATTTTAAATAGTTCGGTTGTCCAATTAGGATGATAGCCTCTAGCAAATATATTCTTATATTTTGAAATACGAACTATATCGTTAATTTTAAATTTAGGTTTACTTAGATTTAACCGATCAAAATTATATACGCTTGATAAAAGTCGCTCTTCATCTTTTCTGCCTATATCTTTTGGCCTCATTTTTATTGTACTATGAATTGTATCATTATATTCCTCAATAACTGCATCTAATTCACTACTCCATTTATGATTACCTTTTATCAGAAAAAGTTTATAGAGTTTGGTTTTTATTGTTCTTATGGAACGCTCAACAATGCTTGCTTTTTTCGTGCTATATGATGAATAATGGTTAATATTAAATCTATTCATAACTTTACGTACTTCAGAATTATAAAATTCTTTTCCTAAATCAGATTGAATATTTTTAGGTGGATTTTGCGCTCTATTTAAAATTTTTAATAAAGCTTTTGCTACCACTACACCAGTCTTATTGAGTAGAGGTTCTACATATAAATATTTAGAAAAACAATTTATTACAAATAAAATATATCTATATCCCCTGTTTTCTTTAGCATAGTCACCAAATTCCGCAAGATCAATTTGCCACAAGTCGTGTAAACCGGTTAAGATTGTTCGTCGTCGTGCATAATTCTTTCTGGAATTTTTGAATAGCTCCGTAATTACACCTCTTTTGCTCATAGTTATACAGAAACGATTAAACTTATCTAACACTTTTAATTACTTATATATAACTAGCATATTATTGATTTGTGCGGGGGTTAACTTTTTTCTTTAAAGTTTTAGCCTGCTCTTTTTTAATATATTCTAAATTATACTTTTCCATTTCCTTCTTAAAATAATCCAATTTAGTGTTCATATTCTTCTCAATTTCTTTACCAAGATCATTCATAACGCTTACAATTGTTGTACTTATGTTGGAATCAAAATAGTTAACAGCTTCTTTTGCAATATCAGCAATTAACTGTTTTCTACGACCGTTGAAAACTTTATTAACTCGATCTTCAATTTCAGCCGCCATATTGAACGTAAGTTCAATGCTTTGCGTTGAAAGCTTTTCTTCAATTCTCTTAGCGACTTCATCCATATGCTTCACAACAAAATCTTTATTTGCGGCATCTGTCTTCTCTTTAGGATCAGCCAAGTTATTTATCCGTTTGTTTTCTATATCGAAATTACCATCTTCAGCGAGCTTAAATAGCGATTCTATTCTAACCGAATTAAAAGTTTGCTGCTCCCTATAGACACGCCCAAATTTATCAACAAGCATTGAATTCATTCTAATTACTGCGCCCTATTTTACAAAGTCATTTATTTTATATTGCAGCTAAACTATTACACCCGCCTCTTTTAGTTCTTCAATAATTGAAACAATTTCGTTTTGATGTGCATTATTTCCAGCAGCTTGGGAGGAAATGAGTAATCGTAACCTATCAACGATTTCATCTAAATTATCATAATAAACATAGTCTTTATCTTTATCCGTAACAACGTTAACCAATCCAGTTCCCGTTAGCGAAGTATTTGATGGCCCGCGATATTTCGTTAATATACTATATTTTTTATTTCTTCTGTTTAGTTTACCATCGTCCGAATATTTCGATTTAAATAGATTTGTTTGTTCTGCAATTTCGGCATACTGCTCTTCGTCGTCAGATGTGAGATTTTTTGGTTTCTTAACAAATAACAGCTCATATAACCCAGGTGTGCCTTCATATTGCTTGCCATTAATTATTACATCATTACCAGCAAATTCTAGCTCCGAATTCCCTAGAAACCATTTTTCATCTTGAGAATCGAATCGCACCCCACTAACACTACGATCAGCCAATCGATTTTTCGAATTAGAATAAGTTTGTATATAATGTTTTGGCAAATTGTTTAATTTATTTACTATCTCCTCGATTCTACTTGAAGGTTGAACTGACAATTTGTTTGTAATAGCTTTAATTGGCTCTAGAATAGGCTTATATTGCTTTTGCAAAGCAGTTTCAGCCTCATGTTCACCCCTTCTTATTTGCAAAAATTTTTTACGTATATCTTTAACAGCCTGAATGATATTCAATGTTACGCTCGCATTACTATTATTTGCGCTCATTGTTCAAATACTATAAATTCATCAAACCCTTTACGATAGCGCCCCTTATTCAATTCGCAATCTTTATTTATAACTAAAACACCAAATTGCTTGCTCCAACACTCTCTACACATCCGCTGAAACTCTTCGAATGAGAGATCGGAATTAACGTGATCTAAATAAATATGTTTCAGGTTTAAACTATCCTGTTTGAATAAAATCAGTAAATTAGCATTATCTCTAATTAATTGCTTTGGAATTCTTGAATAAGTTTGACAGAGGTAAAAACTATCTATATCTCTATGTCGACCATACATGTAGAAATTGGAAGCAGTTAATTGTTGTTCTGATTGTATATCGTCGAAGATAAATACAGAATTTCTCTTTGTTTCATTAGGATGCTTAATTTCTTCGCCAGATTCGTATGGGTAGTAACCCATTCCTTTCACAGATGTTAATATTTTCTCTAAAGCTTGATACTTTGGCTGATACAGCGACTTTGAATAAATGTATACATTTTCAAATTTAACACCTAATGGATCCGTTAGAAGTGTTAGCAACACATTGGTTTTACCCCCACCACTGGGCGCGGCAATGATACATCGAATATGCGAGGGCAACAGCGCGCTATGTCGATGTTTGACCGGTTTTACGGGCGAAATAGAATCCAAATTTTTTATTTGAAGTTGCTGTTTTTGTTTTTCAACTTTCATAACTGTATTCAACCACGCACACTACTATTCTAACAGAAATTAAGCATTTGCTTAAATATATAAACAAGAAGGCTTTTCACAGAGTATATATGAAAGTGAATTTATAAAAAAAAATCAAATGATTGCCAGACCTCGACAAGGTAGGGGTGTTTTTAATAGTTTAATTAACAAATTGCCGATAGAAGTGCATATTCCTGGATATCAATACTGTGGACCAGGGACTCGTTTATCCGAACGACTAGCCAGAGGAGATAACGGTATTAATAAGCTTGACGAGCTCTGTAAAAAGCACGATATCGATTATAGTAAAAGTGATAGTTTATCAAAGCGTCACATCGCAGACAAAGAGCTACAAGAAGGAGCTTGGCTGCGCTATTTAGATAAAACTGCCAATCGCAGTGAACGCGCTGCGGGGTATATTGTAACAGGTGCCATGAAATTAAAACGGAAGCTCGGTATGGGGTTAGCATCCAATCGAAGAGTTAAACGCGTTAAACAAAAAAAGAAACCGCTCTCATTTACAAGTGGTATTATGAAGGCAATACGTGGTTCACTTAAATCTGCGAAAACGAGTAATATCTCAGATTCTATCAAAGTAGCTGTGGCAGCTGGGAAGAAGGCTATTCGCGATGCCGGTGGCAAACGAGCGATTAAAAGCCCAAGGATTATAAAAATTCCAAAGCGCGGTGGGGTTTTGCCTATTTTAGGGATTTTAGCCGGACTTTCGGCTCTTGGGAGTTTGGGAGGTGGGGCCGCGGCGATTGCTAATTCCATAAATAATGCAAACAGCGCGAAAAAAAAGTTGCAAGAGGCGCAACGACATAACCGTGTAATTGAAAATAATTTTACAAAGATTGGTGCGGGCCTATTTTTATCTCCGTATAAAAGGGGGCTAGGACTATATATTAAACCGCCTGCAAAAAACTAATTAAGTTACCTCGTGATAAAGCCTTGACAGATGAAGATATAATTACGTATGCATCCAAACATAACATTCCATTCTTTCGCGGAGTTTATATGAGGAACGAGCTTCCTAACAAACGGTGGTTACGTGAAACAGGAATAATTAACTTGCAATCAAGCAGGGAGGGTAATGGGACTCATTGGTGTGCATATATAGTTAGAGGTGCTCAAAGTTTATATTTTGATTCCTTTGGTAATCTACAACCACCGCTAGAAGTGAAGGCGTATTTGCGAGGTACACAAATAATTTTTAACCATTTTAGATTTCAAGATTTCAGCGAGATCAATTGCGGTCATTTGTGTCTTCAATTTCTCCTAGATAATACTTATGACTTCGCTGTTGTTTAATTTATCCGGCTATAAATCCGAGTTAAGCCAAAACTATTATCCACCAATAGAATTAAAAGAAAACGCGGAATATGGACTGGGGCTAATAAATTTTTCAAGCTATAATTCAATACCTAACATTAACGAAACAAATAATTGTTTTTTTTATAATTTAAAAACCGCGAGTGAGACAATAGTAAATGTAATTAAATTACCAATAGGCTGTTATGAGATTCAAAGTATCGGGGAATACTTAACAAAACAGTTGTGCGAAAAATTGAATATAAAAGCAACAGCTGAAAACGTAGATTCCATTCTATCATTGAAGGCTAATAACAGCACATTAAAAGTTGAAATATCCAGTGATTACATCGATATTCATTTTAACCGCGAAAATACCTTAGGAAAAGTATTAGGATTTAGAAAGAAAATTATTCCAGCGAAGTCTGGAATACATGTATCTGAAAACCCCGTGCAAATAACACTAGTGAACAAATTGCGTATAAATTGCAATATAACAACAGGATCGTTTAACAATTCTGAAATTGGTCACTCGATTGCTGAAATACCTGTGCTCGTGCCGCCAGGATACTCACTGCAATTTCTAGCTAAAAATATCATTTATTTGCCTATCTCTGTGCGCAGAATTAGTAATATTTCTTTAACTGTTGTTGATAATAGAAATAATCCGATTGATTTTAGAGGTGAAGAAATTAGCATAGGGCTTGAACTTAAAAAACTGTAAAATGGGGCTATGTTTTAATCGTATTAATAAAGTTAGTTTAGATTTTTCAAACGGAGCGTATAAAAACCAGGAGAGCAAGCAGAAGAAAATTAGTATTAAAGATTCTTCGCGAGCGCGAAGGTTGTCTGTGAAAAATAAAAAATTTTTGAAGCAATTAGGTTTCAAGTTAAAATTATGAACGCTTCAACATTAGATATTTTCAATGAACCGGAATTTGATTTATCTGTGACAAAGCGTGAAGAACATTCTTATTTACCATACAATTTAAATAATTATGGGAACAGCGATGAAATTAGAATAGCAATTAATTCGAAAGAGCTTTATTTAGATTTATCCGAATCGTACATTTACTTGGAAGGAAAATATGCTGGAGGCCAAGGCTCAGCTTTATCAAATAATGCTTTTGCATTTTTATTCGATTCTATCTCATATTATTTAAACAACGTATTGGTCGATACATGTAAAGATGTAGGAATCACTTCAACGCTGCGTAATTTAGCTTTAATGAGTACTCAAGATCTATATTCGATGCAGCTTAGTGGTTGGAGTATTAACCATGCATTATCCACAGTGAAAGCAAGAAATTTTACCGCATGCATTCCACTTAAATCTATAATGGGATTATTTAGCGATTACAAAAAGATTTTTGTCAATGCAACACACGAGCTAGTTCTTTTCCGTTCAAGAAATGACTTAGATTGCTATAAGGGGGATGATGACTTGACATTTACGATTGAGAAGATAAGTTGGAATGTACAGCATGTAACTTTAAGCGATGAATCAAAACTTTGGATGCTGAATTCTTTAAAGCAAGCTAAAACCATTAGCGTACCTTTCCGTCAGTTTTCTCTTTTTGAATTACCGCTTGTAAGACAAACAAAAATCGACTTATGGCCAATAAAATTATTCAACTCTTTAGAACGACCGCGTTATGTTATTTTAGGATTTCAAACGGAAAAACGTTCAACAAAAGCAGAATATGCTACTGAATTCGATCATTGTGAATTGACAAATTGCAAGCTATATATTAACAGTGAATCATTTCCATACGAAAGAATGAATCTGGATTTCGATAAAGGACGCTACGCCAGAGCTTATCAAAACTATTTAAATTTGCGAAGGCATTATTATGGGGTGACTAGTGGAGATCCGCAACTATCATATGATGGTTTTGCAAACTTCCCTATATTTATTATTAATTGTTCAGA
>JAWQRP010002828.1:0-14620 GCA_033557875.1 Quadriops clusia | reverse complement strand
TAAAGTTGTTTCAAAAACCCGTATAATAAGTAATCACCACTTGCGCATGCTTCAATCTTTTGCAACAATATTTATATCGATGTACGCAGAATGAGCAGTGGAAAAAGGATATTAGAAAAAAAATTTATTATCATTATGGTTTTTACAGTTTGATGTGCGCATGCGCGAAAAGTAGAAGAGTTAGACCAAAATTGTATTTGAGTTTTTTATAGCCCTTTATGCGTAGAGTAAGTCCTGAAATTTTGAAAATTATATCTTTGTTAAAAACGCTGTAATTTAAATGGGCCTTCTTAGCTGGACCACCCTATATATCCTCAGCAACATTTATTTTACAAATGGATATAGTCACTTTTGCTGCAGAATGCCTCATTTTATACATATAACATAATAAAAGAGTACTTTTCTAATTTATACCTACATATTTATTTATTTTCGGATACTGTTATAACTGGGTTAATGTTATCAAAACCTTTAGGTCCGAATGTAATCACACTAAGACCCGCGTTCTGAAAGCACATTTATCGTTAGGGCAAGGTTAAATATGCTAAGTTCATAATGAAATTAACAGTATAGCTAGGTTAGAGCTAATCGCTACATTACATTGGGTTTGTTTCATCACTGTATTTCAAGTAACTCTGAACAAGCTGAGACTGCGTAATGAATAAAAAGTGTACATTTTTATTTACTGCGCAGTCTCAGTATATTCCAAGTTACTTGAAACACGATGATGAAACAAACTCATTGTGAACCTAACACACTTAACCTTGCCCTGACAATAAATGTGCTTTCATAACGCGAGCCTAAGCGGGGTCCACTGTATTAAGAAAAGTTTTAACTCAATAAATTTCAAGAGATACAAATAATATTAACAAAATGTACAGTAAAATAATAGAATTATGATTAATATTAAATATTGCAATATTTTTTACTTATTTAAATAATTTTGAAACAAACGATAAAAGGAAAAAGACTATATTTGTAGGTTTATGTGCGTGACAAGAAGTAATAACAAACTAAACATAAGAGGGACACACAGATTATAGCTATAATGCCAAATATGAATATTATTTGTATTAGTATATTAATGGATAGCTAAAACGCGAAGTAGAAAATCGAGCAGCACTTTGAGATATGAGCAAAAAGAAATACAGTGATAAAATGTAAGAAGATATTGAAAGGAAATACTAGATTTGTTTGTCAACGAAAACAATACAATTGACACAAATAAGTTGAAAACTTTTTTAAAAGACAACGTATGAAAACGGTTTTCTTGTTCTTTGATAATTATTTGACAGTAGAAGTTCTTTGATAATTTTTCATTTTAGTTTTTGTTTTCTTATACATTTTCCAAAACAAATACATACAACATCGACAAACTATATCTATCACTGCATAAATCGCTTTAAAAAAAAACAACTCAACGTGAATTCTTAGATCATTACCGACTCATTAAACACTTAGCTGTGTTGTCTTTACCCTTATTTCCCATATTTTGCGTTTTAAAGTCGACTTATACTCGAGTACATATATATGTAGTAATTATCTCCTATGGTTTAATGTGAATGTGCAATTTAAATATAATTTGGTTGTCAAAATTATAAAGCACAGTGTGGAGGTTATGTTAATATGCTACAAAATTACACAACATTAAAAAGAGTTACGTGCAAATAAAATTACCTTTGCAGGCGGGACGACCGCAATTTTCTTAAAATTATAAAGTGACATTGTACCACTTTTTCTTTTCACAATTAGAACTTAAAAATAAACACTATTTCCACGTGAGAATCCGTGGAACAGTAGAAAAGGAAGGCGCAAGCTCTTGAAAAGTCTAGTGACTTTATTATTTCCCGGTTAGTTTTATTGGTTCTTACATGTTGGTACATGATTTTCCTATAATTTAAAAACTATTTAAGCACATAAATTATTGTATAAATATTAAAGAATACTCACGTACTTTTTCAAATTATTATACCTAATCCTTAAATGTGGTTAAATAATAAAATATATGTAGTAATAAAAAGTCCATAAACTAAAGATGAATTGTGTGAAAGTGGGGGTATTTTTTATTTATAGTAATTTTCGGAGCTTCGTCATGTTGCTGCACCTGATTTGTCAAAATTATTAGCCTATGACAGCTGTCAATCTCAATTGCTAGTCATCGAAGGAAGTTTTTTACTTAAAATCGTGTAATTCTCCAATTTTTTTTCCATTATGAGTGCAGTTCGTGTAATAAAAGATGACGCACAATTCCAGACAGAATTGCAAAACGCTGGGGGTAAATTAGTCGTTGCAGATTTTTTCGCGACTTGGTAAGTGATCTAACCTATTTTCTGCTACATCATCTATACTAAACGAAATATTTTTTATTGTATTCTATATATTGCTTCAAAAGACTCATTTTCAGTAACCCACATTTTCCCAACTGCACAATGCCACCTTTCATTTTTCAAGTGTTAACTCATTAGCTAATCAGAACAATTAATTTAATTATTAATGCTTTTTGTTTAGGTGTGGACCATGTCAAAGAATCGCTCCTGTTTTCCAACAACTCTCTGTGAAGTACAATAATGCTGTATTTTTGAAAATCGATGTAGACAAGTGTGGCGACACTGCCGCAGCACAAGGCATTTCAGCTATGCCAACGTTTGTATTTTATCGTAACAGACGCAAAATCGATCGTGTCCAAGGAGCAGATCAAAACTCACTAGAAAAGAAGATTCAGCAATACTATGGAGCAGGAGATGGGGACGACACGGAAGGGATTGGTGGGCATGTAAGTGTAGTTCAGAAAATTATTTTATTTTTTTATAACATATTATTTTGTTTTTTCTCTTTGTTTTTGACATTTCCTTGTACTATTCTTTTAATTTTCTTGGGTATTCTAGGTATTTATTTATTCACTAAAAATGCAAATATTCACATTGTATCACAATATATGGTGATTTTAGGTATCACATGTTTGTCAAACAAATGGAAATATTTGCATTTTTATTGAATAAACAAATTGCAACAAGTTTGCGTACATTTATTTTGTTCAGATATCACCATCAAATTAATACAACATTTATGTGTTAGAGCATTTCCACATGAAGCTACTCAATCGCTTGTGATTTTATTTTTTCTTAGAAACAGTCAACTGTTGGATTATTATTTTGTAATTATTTTTAACTTAATATCAAATCATTAATGCATACAGAATACTTATTGAGAAAGTTATTATTCCGTTAATTTTTTTTTAAATTGTAGATTTCCAATGTTGATAGGATCATTTGTTGAACAGCATAATACAAATTCACGAATTTTATATAATATGGTTTTAAAACTATTTGACTTCCAAGAAACAATAAAGTCCCCTGCAACCAGTAGCTTTGTACAATTTTCAAATTATTGTTGTAGAAAGATAAAAAAGTTTATACTCTCTTCTGTTAATATTTATTTAATGTTTAAAGGACTATCAATTTAAAATATCTGCTAAACACGTGGGCACAATCCAAAATTCTCACGTCCTAATTTACAAAAGTTTTGCTTCTTATAGGGTTTACGTAAGTTTTTACGTTGGATATTCTGCCGCGGCAAGTAACATTAGAAACCCCACATGCAGTAAGCTAATAAGACAAAATGTTAAGAGGACAAGGCGTATCTGTTCCTTCTATGACTAGCAATTGTAAACATAAACTGAATATCTGTACGTATTACTACTAAATAGCAGAGCACTAGGAATATTTTATAGATTTATAAATTAAACTATATTTAAGACATGTATTTATATAAAAAAAATAAATAATATGTAAAAAAAAGTTTTTTATTTTGTTTTAAATGCAAACGTTGTGTTTTGTGTTTCAGATGGATTTAGCACCGTTTATCATGAAGGCTCAGTGTGAGTGTTTGAATGAAAGCGATGATCATCCCCTAGGGCATGCCTTGCAAGCTGGAGAAGGATTTTTGCAGTCAGACTGTGACGAGCAACTTATAGTATCGATCGCATTTAATCAGGCTGTGAAAATACACAGTTTGAAAGTGAAAGGTCCCGGTGACAAGGGTCCTAAAAACATTAAGATCTTCATTAATCAACCAAGAACTTTGGATTTCGATATGGCCGATAGTAATACTTCTGTACAGGATGTAGAGTAAGTTGATCTTCAAGTGCACAATATTGGTAAATAATGGATTATTTCATTTTAGAGTTACACCTGAAGACCTAGATGGCGGCAACTCGATTAACTTGCGATATGTCAAATTTCAAAATGTGCAAAACGTTCAGTTGTTTGTGAAAGACAACCAATCAGGGGGTGAAGTGACACAAATAGACCATTTAGCAATTATCGGTTCTCCCATAAACACTACGAACATGGGTGAATTCAAACGTGTGGCGGGGAAAAAAGGCGAAAGCCATTAGTCCAATAACATTTTAACTGCAATTTTTTAATAATATAAATATCTGCATTATGTATTTATAACATGCAAGTTTTAGTTTTATGTATTTAATACTATTAAAATTAATATAGAGCATATTTGGATATAATGATAATAATTTAAATAGTAAAAATATACAAAATAAAGTTGGAGATTTAATAATAAAACGTTTTTTTTTTTAATAAATTTATTATAAGAATTATTTCTTAGTCGTAGAACTATAATTAAACATTACACGCTTACGCTTATTTTATAATATGACATGTTAAATTATACCTTATTGTTCTAGGATAGTCTTAAGATATGTACAATGAATAAGTTAATGTTGCTGGATGGCGCAACAAAATCTGTGTTTTATTGACCATCGAACATTGTTCAGGTACAATCAGGAAAAGTAGTGATTTTCTAAGACGTCAACCTTAAAGTTATCTAAATCATCTATGTACTCATAATCAGACTAGTTATCCTTGATTGTACCTTTTATGAAAATTGCAAAAGAAATTCTCTTGGTTTTTTAAACTGCATTTTTTTAAATTTCACACTTTAAAAATTAATAATAGTTATTAGTGTGTACTTAATTTACGCCTTATTACGGAGATATCCAAAATTGTATATGGCATCTGGATACTCTTACTTTTTAGTTGTCGGTATCAAAAAATATGAAGTAAATAAAATAAATGTAGCTCTCAGTCCAATCACATGAATCGTCACACAATAAAGTATAAAAAATTAGTTTATGCGTCCTTTGTGGTTCATGTAGCCGTCGAATGCATTGCCTGTTAGCACCCTGTCAATTGAAGTTCGCTTCATTCGGGTGCAGGTCGCCAAGAGGGCGCCACCTAGGAGGCACATCGCTCCACCTCCTAGGGCTAATAAGGCAGTGAACCATCCTGTTTTAAGGCACACGCTGTTGGGATCTGGAGGGACATCTAGTAACAAATGTTTATTTTTAAATCATTAATTCATTTGAATTTATTGTTTTTTTTTGTGTGTGTGATGAAACTAGCAAGAATTTGAACGTACATGTTTGATTATTGGCTTCAGTTCTTTCATCCGTTTCCCCTTCTTGCAGTACTCTCAACGATTGGAATAAATTAATGTTTTCGGATAGTGAGGGGACTTGTGGTTGAATTGTTGTGGTAACCGGGTCGACAGAACGTTTCTTCACCCCTTTTACATTTCTCCAATGACACGGTTGGCTCTAGGATGAAAAAATATAATATATTAAATAAAATAGAGGGTTGGGACAAACAGGAAATACAGAATAGTTTTCAATGAAAATAAAACATTAACTACAAACGTAATCTTATACTTATTAAAAGGGACAGTCCATGAATGACGTCACAGAAATTTTGATCCCTACCCTCTCCCCTGTGACGAATTGTCATATAAAAATTGACATCACGTTTATAAATATGTATATTTACATGTAATTTCTTGAGAACAAGTACTTTTTGGAAATTTTATATGTATTGATTTGAGTTAATTTTCATGATTTGCTTTGTAAATCCATTATTCTTAAGATGTACTGCCCTCCCAATAAGAAACACCGTATCTCCAAATATAATATGAATGGAGATATGCTGTTTTCTATTGCCTTTGCAATAAGAAAAGTCTTATCTCCATTTATTTACTGAATGGAGATACGGTGTTTCTTATTGGCAGGACAGTGTAGTCATCAAGAATTTGTCATGTAGCATTAAAAGGCAAGAGCATTGTTGACTCTCTTGCAATTTACCGTATTCTTTGTGTTGAAAAGGCAAAAGTTAACTTTTCATTTCTTAAATTTATCATAAATGTCACAACAAAATCGCATTTACGTTATTGAATTGTTTTTATGTAGTTATAGATGTAGGTGCGTCTAGTTTTTTCAATACAACGAGAAACATTTTTTTCTTTAAATAATAATAAATTTGAAGAAACAATCTACCCAAAGAAAAAAAAATTGCTCAATTTAATTTTAAAAATATCAGTAGTAGGCTTATAGTTTTAAAAGTGAGAAATTCCGTATGCTTCTTGGCTCTTAAGATTTACTTAGGATTAGTCAATGTAGTTTATAAATCACGGTTACAAGAAAGTTTTAATTTCTATAAATGTGTGCCTCAAAACGCAATAAATCATAGAAATTAACTAAAGGCTTCATATATAAAATTCAGTATAAATTTAGTTGTGCGTCTTTTGGAAATACGCTGAAGTCGTTTTATGTTAAAATAGATAATAGCTAAAATTTTGAAAATAAGACAAATAAACATGAGAGTCTTTAGATACTAAGGATTTGAAAATATGCTGAAGAAACTTAGGACTATTAATACACAAAAGGTTTGAAAATATGCGAAAGAAAATTTAGGACTATCCAGAAACTAAATTTTTGAAAATAGGCTTAAGAAACCGAAGATTATTAAGATACTAAAGGTTTGAAAGTAAGTAAAATGACCTTTTCAAAGCTTTATTGTATTAATAGTCTCAGGATTTTTATTTCAAACCTTTAGTGTCCTAATAACCCTAAATTCCTTTATCTGATTTTAAAATGATTAGTGTCTTAATAGCCCTAGGTATCTTTAGCTTATTTTCAAACCTTTAGTGTCTTAATAGCCCTAGTTTTCTTTAGCTTATTATCAAATCTTTAGTGTCTTAATAGCCCTAGGTTTCTTTAGCTTGTTTATTAGTGTCTTAATAGTCCCAAGTTTCTTTAGCTTATTTTCAAACTATTAGTGTCTCAATAGTCCTAGGTCTCTTTAGCTTATTTTCAAACCTTTAATGTCTTAATAGTCCTAGGTTTCTTTGGTTTATTTTCAAAACTTTCGTGTCTTAAAAGTACCAAGTTTATTTAGCTTATTTTCAAACCTTGAGTGTCTTAATAGCCCTAGGTTTCTTTAGCTTATTTTCGAAACTTTCGTGTCTTAAAAGTACCAAGTTTATTTAGCTTACTTTCAAACCTTTAGTGTCTTAATAACCCTAGGTTAATTATGATTTGATATAAAGGCATACAGCTACAGCACCTTTTCATAATTTTATATATTTTTTTCAATATTCCTGTCCTATGGAACATTGTGGAAATAATTTTATACTCAAAATTAATTCGAGAATAATTACTAAAGAAACATTTCATAATGGAAATATAATGAGCTTAATAATCCACTGCACAAGATTTGTTGGTTTAATTACAGTTTAACAAAAAAAAGTTATAAAGCGAATTATTACCTTAAGCCCTTCAAAAGTTATTTTGGTACTTACAGGACATCTTCCGTGACACATCCGCACGTCACATTCAATGTAAAGAGCGGGCGACCCAGTAAACCTAAATGTCTTCATGTAGGCAAAGACTTGAGTCTCATAAACTCCCGATTCCGACCAGGACCCTCTAAATCGAGAAATCAATTTATCATCGACGGGACATCCATACTCATCAATGAGTTGAATTTTCTTAGTCGCTCCATTGTGCGCAAAACAGTCGTTGACTACAATATCAAAACCATCTGCAAAGAAAGTATTATAAAATTATAAAAATTATTACTTAAATCAAAATATTAAAGTGTGAATTATTAAAGTTTATTGTATATGTTATGGAGAAAGTAATGAATAGGGGCATTTTATATAATGCCCGGGTAATATGAGTAATGCCCAGTCAAATTGGGCAATATAATGAATACCTATTTAAACTTCTTTATTTATCACCATGTCTGGTCATGATGAGTACTGCTATGTGATGATTGGGCAATTTGATAATTAAAGTACATTGATCAGAAGAGGGGAAGCAGCAACAAACAATCAAAGTTACAATTGTTCTAATAACTACAAAAAAGTATTTAATTTATGTTTTACTTAACTCAAAGTGCTATCAAAGTATCGACTGTTGCAATAGAAAGGAAAAAGATTAATTTATATTTTGAACTCAAAGTGCCATGAAAGTGACAATTGTTGTAATACACGTAAACAGAAAAAATGTTAATTTGTGGTTTTTAACTTAAAATTTTGTAATAAAAAGTTTCTATACTTATCTCACTCCAGTTTATTGTATTAAAAGCGAGCGCGGAAGGCGCTAGCGCTATCGAGCGAAGTAAACAAGACAAATGCCCCTATATAATTAATTTTACAAAATATACATTTTATTATTGTTACTTCATAATTTTTCGAATTTTTGAATAATTTATTAGTATTTTTTTTCGTATAATAATAAATGTTCAAAATAATTTTAATTTATAATAATTTAAACTTAAAATCATTTTAATTTAAAATAATTTAAACTTAAAATAATTTTAATTTAAAATAATGGCAATTTAAAATAATTTCGCAATAAAAAGTTTATTTCATTATCTCACTCCAGTTTACTGTATTAAAAGCGAGTGCCGAAGATGCGAGCGAAGCGAGAAAGACAGATGCACAATAATTAATTGTACAAAATATACATTTGATTATTTTTACTTCATAGTTTTTCGAATTTTTGAGTAATTTATTAGTTTTTTTTTCTATAATAATAAATGTTCAAAATTATTTTAATTTAAAATAATTTTATTTTAAAATAATAAAAGTTTCTTAATTTATATTTTGCTTAAAATGTTATTGAACTGGCAATTGTTTTAATAAATATAAGAAAAACAGTTATGTTTTAAAATCATTAGTCCGATTTCTTACAATTAAAGTCATTTTATACATATATGTAAGTCGATAGTTAAGTATTATTATTTATTGCCATTTATTTTATAATACTGTTATGAAAATAAAAAAATTTCATAAAACACTAATTTTTATTACCTTGTCCAATAGGTGAAAGGCATTATTCATAATGCCCGATCAATTTATCTTTCTCTATACATATTTATTATGTTGCCCTCTTATATTAGGCATTTTTCATCCTGCCCGGGCATTATACATAATGCTATTTTAATCACTAGGTACACAACATATACATACCGTATTTGCTGCGCATGTAAATAATTAAAGTAAGTGGGTCTCCGACTCGTACAGGGCCTGTAACTCTATTTCCTGAAGTTCCGTAACCATATCGAATTTCCATGTAACATTCTGGAGGAGTCAATGTAAACACAACAGGATTACCAGTTGCCACCCTGAAATATTATTTAAGGAATAATTTTAATGAATGCAATAGTAAATTAATATCCATAATATTATTAATATTAAATTATGATTATTCATAATTTATATTCAATTAAGTAAAACTAAAACTTACTCAACGTCCAAGAACGGGAACGTCACAGTTTTCCAAAAATCATATCCGTATTCACAGGTAACTTTAAAATGCTCATCGTATTCTTCCTCGATAAGTGGGTTGTATTGCACCGTGACTGTGTTCCACATGAAATTTTTCTGTTAAAATATGTTACATTATTAATATTTAATTTTTATTGGAAAACATTTAAAAAAAAGTTTCGCCCGAGCAGGGACTTGAACCCTGGACCCTTGGATTAAAAGTCCAATGCTCTACCGACTGAGCTACCCGGGCGCCTAGATTTAGCGACAAATAAGTCTGTTGATCTATTGAGAACAGAATGAATAAGTGCAACATAAATTATACAAACCGTTGGTGTTTTCCTGCTGTCTTCATGATGGGTATTCTTTCCCAAAGTCCCGCAACGATTCAACTGAATGTAAAACTCGTAATAATCTCTGCCTGACCCATTGATGTACATGCAATCGGGGTCGTATGCATAACCTGGATGATAATAACAATTTTAATTTGTTTTCTTTCTCAGCAAACGTTTAGTCTAATTTCCTGCAAGCTCTACTTATCTTCAAGGCTGCCGGTAGGAATAACTTAGTATTCTCTCTTTTTAAATGCTAATCTAAGTTTTCTTTGAGCGTTTTTCATAATTCAGGTGAAAACAATAAAATGTTGTTCTACGTATTAACGGTGTTAATGGCGCCCTCTAGAATTTCCGGTTTGCCGGAACTCATCAGCATCTAATAATAATCTAACATTGTATGACCACATAATTCATTATTAGTGTTCTATTCGTGTTTTTTGCCATTACTGCGTCAGTGATGTGTGTTTTCTTATTGTTTTCACTAATTACAAAACACTATCTACACTTGCAGGAAAACGAAATTAAAAAGAAAACGAAGGATCGGCAATCATATTGAGGTCGTCCAAAACGATCTAATTTTAATTCGTCCGCATCTTCATTTGGCAGATGCTTGCGGGAAAAATAATATTCTGCTCGTTATGTAGATAAAGCGTCGCTTCCAAATTAGGTGTTAGGATAATAACACCTCAACGCGTTAGTGTTTATGAGAATCATCATTGAACAAAGGAATAGAGCATTAGTTAATAACGATTATCATCCCAAATTGAGTTATTAAGGTACCGCGGGTATCGCGGGCTTAATTCGCGCATCAACAATACGGTTCTTGGTCCGAGCGGGTCTTGGAACCATCTCGGAAGAAAAACGCTGTTTTAATGTGCAGCTAGGTAGTTATGATTACAGTTTACGAGGAGCGATGGTTGTAATGTGAAAACAATGGTTTTAATGTGTAAGCATTGCTGGCTCCGATGCAAAAACGAAGAGTACATTGCCCCTAATAATTAGGCTCTAAACATGAGCATGAGGAAAAGCGAATTCCTCGCAAAACAAGAGAGATCCTCGTGAATTATCCACTTGTTACTCTCTTGTTAGCCTTGATTACACGTTACGTAATTTCAATTTTCACGGGCATTTTCGACAACGAGCCTCTCGATCGCGGCAACAACGATAACAAGTAAGCCCTGGCGCGCAAATTCTCACTTAATGTTGTTTAACACTTTGTTGTTGTCAAGATAGGAGCATTAACTGTAACTGACATCGTTATGTTTAACGGTAACCGTGCATGGACAGCGTGAATTTTTTGTTGTTATTGTTGTTAAATAAACTTAAAGTGCATGCGGCAAATGACGGTCTCTTATATGTAATTTATTAAACCAATCTTTGAAATATTAATTAAGTTATTATTAGTTTGTATTATGGCAGCTCGATGTATGAGATAATAGAGTATGTAGGTCAAATTTCTTTCCAATTTGTGCAAGCGATGAAACTACTTACCGGCCGAATAGACCAAACCGGTGAAGGTACCATTGAAGCCAATCCTAATCTTCATATAATCATCCTGGCATTCTGCCTCGATATCTGAAGAAGAGAGATTAATCTCGGTTAAAAGGCAAAACAGCATGGGGATTTTAATTTCCAGAACATGAGCGTTACACGTGTTAATACATGGCCTATTAACAAGAAGGCCTGCCAGAAGGAGACGTCAATCTGCAAGCTTTGTTGCAAAACCCACGACGGTTGCTGGTGGTAATGAATGAGTAAAAGTGAGAATGTGAGAAGAGGCCCGCCTTCCGCCGGCGAACCTCACATCCCAATCCAGATGGCCATCTCTGATGGTTCGCGTTGTAGTATTACAAGAAAAAAGTTCTTGTATAAATCGGAAATTGTAACCTTCGTTTGTGAGCAAACACCCATTCAAATGTAACAGCACATATGCAACGCATGCAACAAGAAGTGTTGCAGCCACCTTCTTCTTAATTCATAAATATGATCAAAGAAAATAAGACGATTTACACCAAAACATTAAAAAATCTAAACAATAGCTAAAGAAACAGGACACATGTTATGTATGTATAATTTTTCTTTTGGGTTGTGTTCTAAGGTTAGCTGCCTGTCAGGTACGCTGAAAGAAATATACTGTCTTTTCAACCAGAATTACGAATCTATTAATCGTATTTCGCTTTAAAAATGTGACAGGCGTACGTACGAATAAAATGCCACTAAATATATCATGTTAAATCCTCACTCTTTATCATGTGAAAAGTCATGACGTAACAAAATGACGTCATTGACTTAACATTACCTGTTAAATATGTAGTATTGATTGGTAAATGTGACTAGAGTACTGTTGCTATATCAGTTTATAAGATTCAATCTATATAATTTACCGTTAAAATATTGGTAATTCGGTTTAATATTTCACTATTATACTGATTTATTTGCAAAAATATGTTAATATGCTATTATTTTCCTGATATTTTCTCTTTATTACCTGTTAATTTAGACATACAGATATTACAACTGAACCCCATTTCTTATTTTCTTGTTGAGTTCGCATTTCACCCTGCTACTTATAATGGAATTGAACCATTGCAAGTGACTATATTAGTCTTACTTGAAACGAACATTTTGCAGGACCCTAACTAATATTTTGATCTTGCAATTATTGTTTTTAAGAAATATACTGTAAATGAAAGAGGAAAATAGTGATACATTAACAAACACGTCGTGCAACTTTTAAGTTAAGCTACTACCATTCTCTTCTTGTTAATCTGTAAGTATGTATCTACGCATCTAGCAGTACATCCTGACACTTGTATGACGTCACAGTTTTATCATGTTAGTGTCATGATCATTTATAACTAAAGAATGATATTAAAAGATTCTATAAATTATGTGTTACAGAACGAATAATTTAACAGTACGACTTGTAACAATTTCAGTTTGAGTTTGGATCCCACTTCTTTATTAGATTATTTTAATGTTATTTTGTTTCTTGACCTCTTTCTATTATTAGATTGTTAATATTACGGTACGAATGCAAAGTACTTTAAAAATTGCATTTTTCTCTGTGTATCTGTTACGTATGCCTTTAATGCTATCGATTCATTATAGCATAATAAATAACTTCCTTGTTCTTCTTTGGTGGATACTGTACTGCTACGTCATATTCGTTTTCCCGCGAATTTTCACGGCTGTTTACTAGTCTATACATATTAATTATCATCGAAGCCCGTGAGAAAATCTACTGGCCTGTGCATAATTCCTACGACAAACAAAAAAGTTAATTCTCATTCAATAACCCATAAAATTGCTACGTCTATTAATAATAAGTACTCGACTACTGCTGTCGCATTACATCTTGCATTGTGCTATGTGCAACGTGTCGTGAACATGCAGTTTCTCAGCTCGGGATTATTTTTAGTTTCCGCGCGAACGTGTGCAGTAAATATCAACGCGAAGATGGGCCCAAAGTGGTCCGAACAAAAGGAGCAAAACGAGCGGAGCAGTTAACTGACCGGAACCCGATGAGGGTTTGCCCAAGAACGGAAACACTTTCGTTTTCCAACCAACACGACGTTGCTAATTTATTCAGAACGGGCGCATAATACTCGCTCAGTCCGATGGTTCATTGTGCGTTGGCCTCCTCTTTATTACTTTGGAGTGAAAATGAAAGCATCATTTTCCATTGAACACTGCGGTCAACTAGGAGATTTCATTCATATATTATTAGAGTGTCCTGTAAATGAAGATGATGGAACAATTTTTGCATTTCAAAACTGTTAAATTAGCTCTAAAAAGTGAAACTCCCATATTACTTGCTACCGTTCTTCTACACGGAGAAAAATGGAATTTTTAAAGTACCTATGTGAAAATGGTAATCTAATGTCTAACTGCTCGTATGTTTGTTTACTTTGCATTCGTTCGCTAATATTATCAATCTAATGAAGTGGGATCCAAACTCAAACTGAAATTGTTACATTTCGTACTGTTAAATTATTCGCACTGTAACTGATAATTTATTTAATATTTTAATATCCTTCTTTACTTCAAAATTATCATGACACTAGCATGATAAAACTGTGACGTCATAGAAGTGTCAGGATGTACCGCTAGATACGTAGATACATACTTACAGATTGACAAAAAGAGAATGTTAGTAGCATAAGTTAAAATTTGCATGACATGATTGTTAATGTACCACTATTTTCCTGTTTCATTTACAGTACATTCTGTAAAAAAAAATAGTAATCGCAAGAACAAAATATCACACAGGGTCCTGCAAAATGTTCGTTTCAAGTACGAATAATATAGTCATTTGCAATGGTTTAATTTCATAATCTAATATATAAAATCCATATTCTGGCTGTCTGTGGATCGGGGGATCTGTGGATCGGTGGATCTGTGGATTTGTGGATTTGTCTGACTGTCCGTAAGGAAAACTACACTGATCAAAATGAATAAATTGATTGATCAAATATCAGTTTGTTTCCAATTCGTATTTACAAGACAAATAATGATTTGCATGGACATATAATAATGTTAGGTATCCTATCTTATTTATTGGTGAAGCTCTTAAAGCACATTCGCAACTTTAAACGATAAAAAAATGTTTCAACAACTAATAGTTTGTGATGTCCAGCGATCATTTTTCTCAGTGTAGCGAT
>JAWQRP010002827.1:0-14629 GCA_033557875.1 Quadriops clusia | reverse complement strand
ACTACCTGTCTCTATTTGTGCTTCTCCAATAATATTGCAACACTTCGCGGAACGTTCAAATGGACCAATAAGCATCATCGGTTAACATCGGACTCACCACCGAACAGAATTAATCTCCGCACATTAACCCTGTTCACGATATTTGTGTAGCGGCTCCGCACGAAATTTCAAATTTTTTATGCCTCAGTATTAAAAAATCACCCTGTATACGTATAATAAATCTCACAATATAATAAATTGAACTTTTTTATGAAGATATAAGTAATCGGTATTTTTCTTTCTTGATTGAATGTATTTTATTGGTTACTTGCTCTGTTTCTCAAAATTTTTAAAAGTTACTGTTAATATTGAATGTAGTCCTAGATTGGTAAATTATAATGGTATACCTGAAGTCGGCATTACCATGCGAAACGTCGACTAAATAAGTTGAAAAACATGTACAAGTTGTTTCAGTCAGAATAGGAGACTTGAGATACCCAAGATAGCAAGTAACCAATTAAAAAGTAATTAATACAAAAAATAGTCTAGAATAAAAGCAACCAATGTTAATATTTTTTGTCCTTTTTTCAGGTTTATGTGCGATAAAGAGAAAGTCAGAAGTTTGGACCAAACAGTTCAAAAAGGATTCTTTCTTTTCGCTTGTACGAACTCCTGCATGAACCCTTTAGTGTATGGGGCCTTCAACATCCGACGTAGGAAGACGACCAAGCAGGTGAGGTCGCGGCTGGCCACTATGTCCACAAACATGCCAACAAACACTAGTTTAGTAGAGTCATCTCACTTCGACAACCAGATATCAACACACGACTTACCCTTAAAACCAAAACATTCCTAGGTACGCAGTTAAAGGGGGCATTTTATGTAATTGGGGACTTACTTTAAACCAAAATACACGTTCCAATTATTTTAGGATAGGAAGCTTATATTAAGTAAAAGTTATATTAAGGAAGTGATTTTTTTTATTGTATGTAATGACATAGTTTTGTATGCGCATGTATGATCTCGTTATCTAATTATTGTTGTAACTGTAAATTGTAAATACTGTTTCATAATTTCTATTTTATTGTTAAAATATAAGTTAAATTAAGTTTTCTTTTACTTTATTTTTGTTACTTTCTTAGATTTAAAAATGTTCAAAAGGAACAACCCCAAAATATAGAATTAAATTGAAAGAACTTATTGGATTTTAGGCCACAGAAATGAACAACTCTCAAAACCGCAGCATTCGGCAGGGTTCCGAGGTAGTTTGCTTGGTGTCCTGGAAGAAGAAGCAAGACCAAACCACTCCGAAGCAGAGCAGGAGGGACATTTGCTTGAGCTGCGGGGAAAGTTTCGAATGTTCAGCAGGAGGTCCTGGATTGTGCTCCATGAATGGGAAATGACAAAAGCGGAAGTGCAACTGTTCCCAGGACTACAAGTCGGAAGTCACGTGCTCGGACGCATCCTTGTAATAAGCAAGGCTTCCTCAAAATTTCTAACTATCAAAGTTAGATCTTGAAAACTACGTTGAAAAATTAAATGAATCCCATCACTTGTACTGTTCCCTTTAAGAATAGCTTCAAATGTTCTATTGTTAAAATGGATGAATGACTTCTCTTTGATGGAGGAGAGCGGAAGTAATTAAAAAAAATCAGAAAAGAGCTTATTACCTAATTTATTCACTATAGAAACTGTTACATACTGTGCTATTATAGTGTATATCTATATCCCTTGTCATTAAAAATAAACAAATTTATTACCGATTGAAAATTTATTAAAAGAGTATTTTTTATAAATCTTGTTTTAATTCCCCTTTAATTAAAAAATAACATTACATAAATTTCTCTTCAGTGAGGTGTAGTACCAAAGCCCTCATTTTCTTGTCTTAAGTCGCCTGGCTCTTTATGGGCTTCAAATTCGTAATGTTATCATGATTTTCGAAGAAATTATCCAAAGATGGAACCTCATCACATTACTTTGTAATAAACGTCCTCCATGTAGTTCTTGATTATGTCCGCGGAATTGCAGGGGTAGAAGAACTAACCTAAATCCAAGACGGGGCTTCCTATTTTACAGAATTGGAAGTCCAAGAGGCAGACTCTAGTGGGAGCCTTCGGTGAATTTTGGTTATCATATTTGACATTATGTTATTGCACCAACAGTCCCCGTGGACTATGACCGAGTATCGATCCTTGTGGTTGTTCACCAACAGGAAGAACTCCTTCAACTCCCCGACAAATTTCTTCAACGCTTGAACTGGTTCACGTTCCTTAATTTCATTAAAGAGATTCACACACAACTCCACCTTTTTCGTGTAGACAACCATCATTCTGTCCAAATTGTCCCTAAAGACATCAAATAATTTGTTCTCTATTTTGAGGAATTTTTATTCATTGTGACTCTTCATAGCAAAGGGCACCGTGTGACATTTGGCGTATTCCATCAGGACGATGGTAACATGTTCTTCATTCATCGGAATCTTTCGAACCCACAAGTCATACCCGATTTCTTTGACGTTTTGCAAAACCATCCTCCATAGAAGCATGCAAGCATTTTGGGAAAGAAGCGAAATTTTCCAAAAGATTAAATCCCTTCTGGAATTTCATCATTTCAGGCAAAACCTTCTCATAAATGTAGATTTCTCGGTCATATATCGTGTTGATTGGGAATTTCTTCCCAATGTTAGTATTATTATGAGTTGATTTGACAATAAGGTGGAGTATTTTAGACTCACTACTCTTGGCATCTAAACCCTTGATTGTTACAAATGCTATAACTCCCAGATAACCATCTCCTTTAGCCCCACTTCCGCTCTTTGTAAAAAGGAATACACAAGGAATAATTTTGGTCGCGACTACGTTAAAACAGTCTAAGTAGAAAAATTAATGTAATATCAGTGATTATAAAGAAAATTGAACTTCAATGTCGAAATTAAATATCCCTGGCATTAGTACTATGTTAATATGGTAGGTAAATATTTACCAATTCAGCTATAATTTTAGATAAGTATATTTTGTTAATTGCTTGTTCTTTTTGCCAAAGCCACATAAGCGCGTTTAACAGTATCCATCTCTATCTAAATACTGGAATACTTATACAGAGTGGGTCACGTAAGACGTTCATCTTGAATAACTTTGTTATTAACAATGTTAGAGCGAGAAAAAAAAATTGACGACTATTGGTTGGCATAGTAATAGTCGATTCAAATACACATTAAAGTACGCAATTAAAATCAGGTGATTGTCCATCTCTGAGGAGTCCAAAAATCGCTTTTAGGGAAATACTTGTGCCATAATGTCAAGTTTGACGAATTTTCAGAAATTAGTTTCCATGGAAGTTTTTTTTTGAGCCTGCATTAAAGACAGAATTACCCTGTTATTTTAATAGTGCCCGTGGATGCAATACTTTAATGTGTTTGCATTTCCATTCCTGTCAAGAGTATAAAAACAAACTTCACTTAAAAAAAATAAACATCTAATACATAAAATCCCTATTCTGTTTGTCTGTGGATCTGTGACTCGTTAAATTCTTTGGTTAATTTTAACCATGTTTCATTTTTCCTATCGGTCACGAAAGTTTTTGTGCGTTTGTCTTCAATTATGGATTTGTATCTAAAGGGGTAAAATGGAAAAGGATTGTATGAGAAAACGAATGTAACAAAATTCTTTTAAGTGATTTCTAAATAGAATAGACATACACATACATAACCTCTCATTGAAAGTCGAGTGTTGATATTAGTGTGAAGAAATCATAAAACTAAATTGTACTTATTTTGTGACGAGGGCAAGTAAAGTTTCCTTTTCACTGCACGTAAAATTAACACGCTTCTTGTCCTCTATTATTTTCTTTAATAATTTTCTAACGGCAACGAAAACAACGAACAGGGCCGCACTAGAAATTGGCGCTCGATTTCGAAATGGGGTTGTCTCACAGTGTTACCACTATTTCCAGATTAAACAAACTAAATTTTTGCTGTGCTGTCAGCCCCTCCTATGATTAACAATTTGTTAGGTAACTGATGTTTAACATGGGATTAAATAGTTTTCTGCAACGCAACTGTTTGTTAACAAATTGCCACATTTAACAAATGATTAACTGTCAGTTTAAATTTTGAAGATATTGATAACATTCGTGTAATTTAAACAGTTAATTTTCTATGCAAGGTTGGATTGTTCAAATTTGTCCTCTTTATCTTTTATCCCCCTGAAGAAGTTTTTTTATAATAAAAACCATACGTTGTACAGACTGCAAATCTTTATTCCATAGACCTAAATACACAAAAAGAAAAATAATTTATAAAGACATACAAAATTAAGCAAAATAAAATAAAATAGAATAAAATTAAAATAAAATAAGGGAAGGGCACGGGACTTGAAACTGGAACGGAGTCAGGGTTGAAACGGGAACGAGAACGAATAATGAAACGAAATATTTTGAAATAAAGTTAAATAAACTTTCTACAAATAATTGTTTAAAAATAAAATAAAATAAAGTAATGGTACGGGACGGGACGAGACGGGGCGAAACGGGACAGGGATGAAGAGATAGTTAAGATGAGGAAAATAAAATATGTGATCTATTTAAAAACAGGCACAACTATTCTTCTATTTCTAACAATGTTTTTGAGTTTTTGCAGTCTACAGACTCATGCCAAAAATTGAACATAATCATTATATAATACACGAGATATTTGGCAGGCAAAATGACCCGTCTTCTAATACGTTTACTATAACGATCAATGTAAGACTAACGTATGATGTGATTATGTACTTATCTGCGGAAAGTTTGACATTATTACCGAAAATGAGTAAGACTATGAAATATGAAAATATCCTTACTACTGGTATGTTCAACTGTTCGCTATCCTACTACGTATGTTCTGTTGCATAAATGAATAGAGAACATATGAAATATGTCGAAATGGTAAGATGTATATGTATATATAGGGAAAATTTATATGTGTACATGGCAATAAAAGTTATAAAAAAGGTATTGTTATAAATCTTGTTTTAATTCTCCTTCCATTAAAAAATAGCATTAAATAAATTTATTTTCAGTGAGGTGTAGCACCAAAGCCCTCATTTTCTCATCATAAGTCGTCTGACTCTTTATAGGTTTGAAATTTGAAATTTTTTCCTGATTTTCGAAAGAGTTATCCAATGATGGAACCTCATCCCCTTCGGAAAGAGCAAGCCTGCAAACGATCGAAGCGAAAGCAAACCCAAACCTCGCGAAGGTCTTCCATTCTTGCTGAAATCTTGCCAAAGGATAGAGTTCCTCCGGATCGTTTCCAAAATTCCTAATTTGCCTCACGAGAGATTTGTAGTAAATGTCTTCCATGTAGTGTTTGAAGTTCTTGATTATGTCCGCGGAACTGCAGGCGTAGAAAAAGTAGCTTAGGTCCAAGACGAGACTGCCTACTTTACAGAGTTGGAAGTCCAAGAAGCAGACTTTAGTGGGTATCTTTGGTGAATTTTCATCTTCATATTTGAACATTATGTTATTGCACCAACAGTCCCCGTGGACTATGACCGAATATCTATCCTTGTGGTTGTTCACCAACAGGAAGAACTCTCTCAACTCCCGGACAAATTTCTTTAACGCTTCAATTGGTTCGTGTTCTTTAACTTCATCAAAGAGTTTCACACACCGCTCCACATTTTTCGTGTAGACAACCATAATTCTGTCCAAATTGTCCCTAAAGACATCAAATAATTTGTTCTCTATTTTGAGGAATTGTTCTTCATTGTTACTCTTCATAGCAAAGGACACCGCGTGAAATTTGGCGTATTCCTTCAGGACGATGGTAACATGTTCTTCATTCATCGGAGTCTTCCGATCCCACAAGTCATACCCGATTTCCTTGACGTTTTGCAACACCAAGGCTTCATTTCCATCCTCCATAGAAGCATGCAAACATTTTGGGAAAGAAGCGAAATTCTCCGAAAGATTGAATTCCTTCTGGAATCTTACTATTTCCGGCAAAACCTTTTCATAAATGTAGATTTCCCGATCATAAATTGTGTTGATTGATAATTTCTTTCTTAGGTTAGCGTTAGTATGAGCTGCTTTGACAACTAGGTGGAGGATTTTTGGCTTACCAGTTTTAGCATCTAAACCTTTGATAGTCACGAAGGTCAAAACTCCCATGTAACCATCTCCTTTAGCCCCACTTCCACTCTTAGTAATTTTGCATTCGAGCAAACCTTCGTTTTGTGCAGAAATTCGCAAATAATTCACCAATTCCTTCGGTACATCGTCACTGACATGTTTTAACACTTCCATTTTCGTTTCGTAATTTTCTTTATTTACTTTCTTATATTCATTATCGTTTATCATTCAATAGGTTATTAGGCGATCTGATTTGTTTAACAAGAAATAGTTGCGTAACTCTTTAATACACAACCTTAACTAAAAGATGAATTGAGAATAATGTTAGGCTACGAATACAATAATTATACATATCTTTACAGTCTCGCCGAAGTTGGTAGGCTATTATTACGCAACTTAATTTTTATCTATGAGTTAACACTGCAGAGTATTATCTGACAATGATAAGTAGTTTTTCCTGCATTGTTTCCTTTCGTATTTAATTTTACGCAATGTCATTTTTCTCCTATTACGATACGTACTTAGGTACGTATGTTGTTTATTGAGTTTGTTAAATTCCCGCGAGTTGGCGCTACAACGAACTGTGTAGTATGTGGGCAAAAAGGAATACCCAAGGAACAATTTTGGTCGTCGCTACATTAAGAAGTTTAGTAAATTTAATGTAATATCAATGATCATTAAGGAAATTGAACTTCAATGTCAAAATTAAATGTCCTTGGTATTAGTGGCATGTTCGTATTGTAGGAAATCTTTTAGCAATTCAGGTATAATTTTAGATATTTTTTCTTCATGTTTAACCTAAAAATTACTAATTTCCAACTTTATCTCCTTTTCGTATTTGCCTCATACGCGCGTTCAACAGTTTACAACACTATCTAAGCACTTGAATACGTACTCATATATAATAAGTTCATAATTGTTTCCTACTGATATTTCTCTCGGAAACAGTGTTAACGGTAAAGTATAAATTAAGTAGATTTATATTACATATGTTCAAACTAATATAAAATGAAAAACATTTGCAAAAAATTTTGGAACGCTTAATCTAACTTTCATTTATTGTTATATAAGTACCTATGAAGAAGAAAACAGAATACAAAGAAGGAACGAGTTTCTACTGATAAAAAAGGGGTTAGTTTTGTAATTCCTTTCGAATAAAATAACTGTAGTGATGCACTTTTGTCCTTCAATCGGTGCATCCACGGCCACGTGCTTCTGGTTGCCTAGTTTTTGTAAGGTATAATTTAAAGTAATTAATTTCATACTTTTTAATATTTTAATATTTTCATGTTAATTTATTTACATTTAAATAATCCATTTTGCACTTTTTTATTGTGCTTTACTTTTTTTATATTATTATTTTTTTATTGTGTTTTACTGTGGTTTCAGTATATGGACCTAAGAAAAGTCAACGTGAAAAAATGAAAAAGAATTTCCCTTAAATTCTCGTTTTATTGTTATTTTGCCAGACTTATCAAACAGACCACGTATGTACATATTCTAATTTAGGTAGCAGTTTGTTGCTGGCCCTATTAATAAGAAGTAGCCAAGAAGATGTAATCAAAGTGGTGCAATAAAGATAAAGAGTCGTACGTTGAATTGCCGCAAAAAAAATTACATCTTATTGGTCCTTATAAAAATACTAATCATTTCAAGTATATTAGGTTGAATGTATTCGCATAAAATAGTGAGTCCAAATAATTTAGGTCGGAGTAGTATACACCTGTAGTAACAAGACCAAGGACGCTGTCCTCCAACCTTCTTACTTTTTATCTCAGCTGAAATTTTCATTCTTCTTGGTACTCGGTGTTCGAAATAAAATGCCGCTTTGACCCATCCATTTGAAGACAAACGATCAGGAAAGACCGGCGCCCACTAGATTCTAGTCGACGCTGCCAGGACTTTTTTTCCTTGCATGTTTATTTGCTCTATTATAAGTACATACGTACAGAGTGTTCGGATGAATATGTAACGCAAAAAATGCGGCGTTGCTTGATCTACAACAAGCGACAGTTTTTATGTTGCACATTCATCTGAACAACCTGTACATCTTATATGCGGACCTTACACCTTTCAGTCAGAATGCCATTCTAACTGTCACTCTCTTTTCTACTGGATGTTCTAATGAATGTGTAACATAAAAATTGTCGCTTCTTTCGGGCGCCTTTGCTGTCTCTTTGAAGATCAAACAACGCCGCGTTTTTTGCGTTACACATTCATCAAAATACCCTGTACTTCCGTGATTGAGGCTCTGATTACAAATTTTTTGAATCCGTCAATCGATCCATCAGCCCTTCCTTGCACCTTTAATCAGATTTACACTAACCATTTACTTAAAATAATAATTTAGTCAGTTCAGTTAAAAATTAGTAATTTTATCAAAGTATTATACCTATAATAATATTGTTTATGTATACGAGTAGTGATTAGAAAATAGGTCGTCTTCAAAAGTTAATAAACCACTGCCTCAAAGAAGTGTAAGTGATTATACAAAACAGCAGCTGGAAATTAATACAAATCACCTGAAGAGCAGTATTTGACCTTAAATACATTGAGAAAAGTGAAAGAAACTAAATCTACAAAAATGAATCAATAAATCCGCATTAAATTAGACCTAATACCCAGAAATAAGAAACATAATACATACGTAGATAGATACATAAATGTATAACGTTTATTACATGCCGATTCCGCCGAATATTACAATTAGATGTCGAGGTCTAAGCGTTGGAATTACGACATATGTATCACCACAGAACTGGTAACGTGATCCGAATTTTGGGTGTATCCTAACAGCTCGCTCCGCCCTTAAAAGTATTGTTAGTTGTATACCAACAGACAGCGACACAAACCAGGTCCATCAGAAATAGCTTCGCTTTTATAGTTTTTCTTGAAAATTAGAGCTCATATTAAAAAAATATTAAAATAAAATTAATTATTCATTGTTACCTATGCTCGGACACTCGACTTTTTTGCTCTTGTTATGACAACAGGACAAAAAATATAAAATTCGAGTAAAAGGGTTCTGCCGAAGCATAGAGAATGATAATTAAAAACTTTTGGCAAAAACCGCTTATACTTAGGTTAAACATCGACGGAGAAATCTTTCAAACTAGGTTTACCGTGCTGCTCAACGCTCTTAATTTAAAAGAAAAGATAAAGTAGCAACTGGATTATTTCATTGTAATGCTGGTTGGTATCTAAGGCAACGGATTTTGTTGAAAAGTCAGTATGTGGGCTTTTCTTCGTCTGAACTTCAAGTGATTTCCAATTGTTATAAACTGTGAGTTATCATAATGTTGTATTAAAACTATTCTACTACCATATTTATTGCTAAACTATAGGGAAACAAGTAAGAATACTAGATTATAAGATTACAATTTCTGGACTGAGGAGTTGCTGCACAAGATACAATTTATGAACTGAGGTAGGACTTCTTTTTGTTTATATAACTTTTGGTCATCTACCACTATGGGTGGTAGCTATTTGTTCTTTCTATTTTTTGTTTGTGTTTTAAATTATATCTTTATATTCGGTTGCTGCAAATATAAAACAACAACTATTGCAAAGAAAAGGAGATGAAAACTGTAAATAGCGTAGTAAAGGTGTCCATTAAAAATGAAGCCTAGGAAGAAACTTCCTGTTGAAAACTAGTTCCATAAATAAATAACAATAATGAAATAATTAACATAAATAGACTTTCTATCAATCAACATAAGTATATTCATGCGCTTGATTTGATTCTATTGAAAACTAGAACACCTAATTATATATACAAAAAATATATAGGTTGTGTTCTAAATCACAAATATTTAAATCTATATGGGACTTCTACCGGAAGTTGAAAAAATTGTCCGCAAGCTATTGAGGTTTAAAAACAAGACATTGGATCAAGCAGGAAATCAATACAAAAAATGTTAATAATTAAGATCATTTTTATCACTTTACTGTTATCTATCATGGTTATATTTTAATTTAATTTGTAAAATAAGACCTTCTTAAGGACAAGAGTTTGCCAAATATTGTTTCAGGTTTCTTTAAACACATATATTGCGATGTTTATTGAATGCGTGGAAGTTCTTAAAATTTTAAAAAAGAAGGGTTTGCAAATCAGTGCTTTTGAATCTTGTCTCACTAAATTTATGAATTTTATCAAATGAGGCACAGTTGACTACTAAAATTGATAAAGAAAGTAGATTTTTTCGTGTAAAGAAAGTAATTGATAAATTTATAGAAGTAGTTAGCGAAACTAATGATAGTACCCAAAAAAATTGAAATTATTTCTGTAAATTTACCGCATTTTCATGGCAATTACAGGTAAGGGTTGTTCTAAAACAGTCTTTCTATTAGGCTCTTGTTTTTAATTAACATTGGCTGTATCTAGAACTGTTATTGTTTCCACTGAAAGCGGAAATTATAAGTCGAGAAACAAACATTACTTCTTAACCACCTCAGATCCAAGCAGACAAGTACTTTGCAAATTTTAATTTGCATTTAACCGGATTTCTAGGGAACTACGTTGTCTCTGATTGAAACACATATTATGTTGGTTTAGTATTCTTAGCGACATCTCCTATCTGGCATTTAATTAAAGACGATTCATTCACGCAAAAATCAAGTAGATGAAGTTCCTGATTTCACGTTTACAACGGGAAAATACGTTGCATAATGAGAGAGCTCATTAGAACAAAAATTCTGTAGATAAATATTCCATTAAAGCCATATGTATGTTATTTAAAATAATCCTACAAACTAGAATGTTAAATATTTTATATGTCCTTCTCCATTGTTGTTTATTTATTCAAACGTTAGATAATTGAGGTAACAATAAAGCAATTTAAGCACCACACGGTTAGAGGATTTAAACATTGTAACTATTTCATATGAACTTGAAGTGATGGCGTTGTCCAGCGAAGTACAAAAATTACTAAACGAAATCATACTCCAAAAATGGAATTTTGCAAATTTTGAGGTGCAAGAGAGTGACACGACTAAGAAATGCGATAATTATGTGAGTACAATAAAATTTTTAGAAATCAAGGGGATTGTCCAGGATGGGATTAAGAAAACGATTAAACTAGTTGCTAAAGAACCCCCGGAAAGTGAAACGATGCGGAGGGATTTCCCATTAAGGAAGTGCTTCGAACGGGAAGTCTATTTTTACGAGAAGGTGATCCCAACTTTGCTAGAATTCCAGCGGCAACGAAAAGTGAAGGCAACTTTGAACAACTTCGCGAAATGCTACGCAACATCTTTGAAAGATCGTCAGGAGGTTTTGATCCTGGAAAACTTATGCGATAGAGGGTACAAATTGTGGGATAGACTCTCCCCATTAACTGACGGGCACGTGGCTTTAGTTTTCCGAGAATTCGGGAAGTTTCACGCATTGTCTTTCGCTCTCAAGGAGCAACAGCCGCGACTTTACGAGGATTTAACTGACTGCATGAAGGACGTCTTCGCGGACTTCGTGGAGGAGTCAATTACGCTTTTTACAAAACAACTGGAAGTCGCCAAGAAAGTTTTCGATCCCCGATTGGAAAAGCACGTAATCAATCAACTGGAGGAGTTCAAGAAAGTTATAAGAAGTTTTATGGAAAGTTTTAGATTAAAAGAAGTTTATGCAGATCCCCACTCTGTTATACTCCAAAGGGACACCTGGTCGAATAATCTCATGTTCAAGTACGACGGCAATTGCGAGCCCGGCGCCCTCTGCATGCTGGACTTCCAACTGGCGAGGGTCGGAAACCCCATCATAGATTTATCTTATTTTTTCTACACGTCCGCCACCAAGAAGCAAATGAAAGAGCACGAGAAGTATATGAGGATTTATCACGAACATTTGTCGGGATGTTTGAAGGAACTTGGAAGCGATGTTAACGTGCTATTCCCTTACGAGACCTTTAAGGATCATTGGAAAAAATATAGTAAATGCGGGTTGGTCATCGTGCTCCATATGATACGACTACTTTTGGCCCAACCGGATAAATCCATTGATATTGTCGAAGCTGGTGAGGCCGGAAGTGCCATTGAAAATTTCGACCAACAAACTGTTGATGAAGGTGCCTACAGGACGAAAGTTCGAGATCTCGTCGAACATTTTCAGGAAAATGATTACTTCTAAAAATGTTTGCAAATTCGAAAAAAACACCCGTTAGATTATAAAGTATTTATTTAAAACTTCAAACTACTTATAAAGCCCCTCTTTTAACTAAATCAAAAATGATGAGCCGCATCTTCTCGCTAAATTGCTTTTCATTCCGAATTATAGGCATTTCCAAAGTATTGTCAATGTCACCTTTTTCGCAGGATTCTAAGAAATCCGGAATTTCGTCAACATCACAGATGCATAACCAGCAGAGATGGAATGCAAAGAAAAGAGCATGGTTTCCAAGTTTGGCCCAATCATCCCTAAATTTATCTAAAGAGTAAATTTGTTTCGAATCCAGTCCAAATTTTTCCAGTTGTTTGGTCAAAGTTCCAAAATAAATGTTTTCAATGAAATGGTCCAAATGTTTATCTAATACTTCATTTGAGGGGCAACTGTAGACAAAGGAAACCAAATCCAGAACTACACTCCCCGTTCTTGCTGCTTGAAAGTCAAGTATACGGACGGCTTTGGGAGTTTGTTCTTCTGTTGGTAAACCCTCTGCATTTACATCATTATCCTGTTCGTACCCAAATATCAAATTGTTACACCAAATATCTGCGTGTATCAAAACACTAAACTCTTTGTCTTGCTTATGATTCACCAGGTCCCAGAAGTCCGGCAAATTTTTCTTATGCTTCTCAAGAGCACTAATGATGTAAGCTTCTTCTTCCTTATTAGAATCAAAGAAGGTAATACATTTGTCTACTTGATGAGCGGCCATGGCAGTGGTTTCGTTGCAAGTGTAACCCTCAAAAATGCTCGTCTGCATATTTTCGGTTAATTTCTGGAATAAGTCTGGTTTGTAATGCTTCATCGCAAAGGACACTGCGTGGAACTTTGCCATTTCCTTTAAAACCAATTCCAAATGTGCCTCGTTCATTGGCACCTGTCTGTCGTGAACTCTGAAACCTTTTGACTTTAAATTTTCGAAAATCAAAACTTCGTTCAGATCTTCTCCTGAAGAATAGTAGCAAATTGGTACAGATTCAAATTGATCTGTAACATTCGGAAATTCTTTTTGGAATTGAAGAAATGTTGGAATAATTTCCGTGTATAAGCAGATTTCCCGAACGTAGCTTAAATTTATCGGATACTGTTCTCTGAAGATTGGATTGTTTGATGTGGTCTTCACTACCAACTCCAAAATGATTTGATTTTTGTTGTCGTTTGAATCTTGCAAATAACTTAACTTTTGGTGACTATTTGATTCACCATCAAGATGTTTCCCTTCATTTTGAAGAAATCCTTTAACACGAATGTAAGCAATTTGTCCTACGTAACCTTCACCTCTTGTGCTGTGCCCAACTCTAGAAATTTCGCATCTTTCGAGGCCTTCTTTCTGCAGAAATTTCTTTAAAAATTCCAAAACATTTTCAGGAATGTCTGAGCCGAACCTTGTGACTAGCATTGTTATGTTTAAAAATTTGAAACGATTGTGTAGAGAAGCACAATGTAGCAATAAAGATCACCAGATTTCGTTGCTGACTGACTAAGTTTCTGATTGTTCAAATATTTAACTATATTATCGTGAACAAGCAAATGAACAGGCCATCATTCATCAGGAACCCATTGTGATGGAACAATGTAAGTGTTATTTTCATAATGCATAATAGGATTTAGTGGTTACTAACGGAGATTATTTTCTGTTTTGTTTATTCAACTGTGTTGCCAGGTTGAGAATTAAATAATTTCGTTTCGCTGTTTGAGGATTCTTCTGTGACCTAGAACAAAGAATATTTCTGGTTTACTTAGCGTAAAACTATCTCTCATTTATTGTAATAAACGGCAAATAGAAAAATAAATTGTTAACAAAAACAGTAAACCCTTACAGCGTTATTGATAAAAAAGTTTTAGTTAGTCCGAGTTTAAACCCTTGTCAAAAATATAACCTCAAAATTTAGGTTTTGCGACGTTGAAGGAGATTTAGTAAAACCGCATTTAAATTACATTTAAGCGTTTTTTTATGAATAATACTGATTCACCATAAACAATGCTTGAATCAAGTTGAAACTCGGTTTTACTAAATCTCGGATTAACACAAATTTTTTTATTAATAACATTGAGACACTAAAGTTAGAAATTAAGCTAAATAAACCTAAGGGCTATTAAGACACTAAAGGTTTAAAAATAAGGCAAAGAAGCCTGTGGCTATTAAGGTAATAAAGGTTTGAAAATAAGTTAAATAAACCTATGACTATTAAAATTCTAAAGGTTTGAAAAGAAACTATATGTCTTATGTTGAAATGATGAATGCGTAACCTAGATGTCCAACATCAACAAACATAATTGCCGTTGTAACGTACGTACGTACGTACGTACGTCCGTCCGTCCGTCCGTCCGTCCGTCGGTAATTTTCCCATTTTAAGGAGTGTGATTTCTATGGTGAATGTG